>DWNA01003075.1:0-10582 GCA_018249835.1 Heliconius besckei
TAGTGGATGTCCAGATTACGAAAGTAAACATCTGTCCAAATTTCACGTTTCTACGCACAGCGGTTACGGCTGTGCGTGCGTCTTACCTCAGTCAGTGAGGACAAGTCCTTTTATATATATAGATATTAGTGAGAAGATGTGGTTGGTATGTCTATATGAAGTAATAAAGAACGCATAGAGTATATTATGAACCTTTATTTTACATTTAACATCACCAAAAAAATATACTAATAGCTGCGTATTTGTGTCAATTACGTATTTTAGTATTATCTATCTATCTATTTTTGTATAATGACAAGATAAAACGCTTTTTCCTACAACACGGCGTATCTGTTATGTCCTAGGTCAGGTTTAGATAATAGTAGAGATAGGTTATATTTCACACCGTGTTTACCATTTGGCTCGCCGCCCATTATTCTAGCGTAATAATTAATTAATTGAGCGTATTGTGCGGTGTGACACGCTGTCATAGATATTTGTCACGGCTGCTAGTAGGCGTTGCCCCAGTTTTATATTACTTGTTGAGTGATCGGAACGTTTCAGGCCAACTTTCGATCACTATATCTGTTGTAACCTGTTGTTGATGAAATTGATCGACATTGTGTGTGCCATAGGTATTGTATTGTAGGTTAGTTAGTACTTATAAAATATGGAATATATATATTTTTTTAGTTTCATTCTGTATCCCGTACCTTCCTTCCTCCTGGCATTAATCCCGGCTATTGCCAGGGTCTGCCTTCCTACTCAACCTACTCCACTTTGCACGATCTTTTGCGTCCTCGGTGGTTAGACCATTGGCTCTCATGTCCTGCATCACGACATCCAACCAGCGCTTCCTTGGGCGTCCGGGAGGTCGCACCCCAGGAACTGGTATAGCAAGGCAGTTCTGTATCCCGTACATAGCAGGGTAAATAGAGGGAAATTGAGAACCTTGCATTAGAACACGTCCGTTCCCAATAACCTTATAATAGGTACAGAAACGAAATATTACTATTACTTACTATTTACTTTATAAAACATGTACATACATACACTAGTTTAGTTGACGCGGTTTTATCTTTATATTTTTAATTTAAGAATTATACTTTTGCCATTTTTGTAAAAATAGATTGCCGGTCGTTGATGTTTTGACCAACAAATTTCATGCATATGAAATTTCTTCAAGTACTTTTTACTTAATAAGCACATGTGAAATTAATGCATACGAATATCTAAATAATAAACTTTATGTGTGTTCTTTTCTGGTTTTGATCGCGGTCACGAGAGCTAACTTATTTGTATAACGTAACGTGCTGCATCAGATAAAATTATTCAAGTTGTCAGAAATGAGAAAAGCGTAAACAGAAACGTAAGTGGACCGCATCATTTAAGTATAACACAAACTTTTTTAATCATTAAATAATAAATTTAAATTATTAATCACTATTTAACATCCGTAGTTCATTTTTTCTCTTCACGCTTCAATATTGTAGTATTGTGCGTTTTTTTTCGTGGTAGGCTGTTAGAAGCTGGTGAAGAATTGGTATGTTTGTGTCTCCTTGTGCTACAGAGATAAATCCAATACAGTAGTATTGGCCACTTTTATCAAAAAACAACATCGCATTAAAACAACGCTTACGTCAAACGATTTATTATTCACTTTTAAAATAATTTGAACGATAATCTGCTTCCCACGATTATGAAAAATAAAATCACTTTTTTATTTTATGTAAACAAATTTACCACACAGTATATTTTCATATTGGAATCATATATCGAGGCCAGCCACTGGGACCGTAATCGCGACAGGTTGAGGGTTCGATGCCCACGGGAAGAAATGAAATATTTAATATTTCCATTTCTTTGCTCTGCTGTCGATCTCAGCCACTCAACACCCAATGCATCCACAATTCAGCGGAAAGCGGGGAACGGAAGTGTCTTAATGGGACCGGAATTAGAATTAGACTAATTTCCCTTTGCCTATGTGAAAATAATATACAGCATATTTTCACGTTGAAATCATATATTCTTAACAATGCAAATTTAAAATCACGTTTCGTTTCACATATTAATTACCGAGTGTTTAATGACGTATGGTGTAATTAAGGTCGAACAGCGAACTACAGAACCAGAAAAACGTATAATGCTGCGAGCACTCCAATTAGTGCATAAGTTACTGTTAAACAATACCTAATATGTAGGTAAACTAACTTTGCGCCGCGCTTTGCCTCGACATTAGAGAGCGAAGAAATAAAAATATTAAATATTTCATTTTCTCGAGAAGGGATCGAACCCTCAACCACCTGTGCCCCTGCGCCACGACTGGGCTCAGTAAATATTGAAAAGCTTATATGGATGTATGTATTAAGCCTCGTCTTCACGTGTCAATAACTATTCTCGGAATCTTTTACTCCCTGTAAGTACTGGCTATATTGCATGCTAAACATTTTAATGTGTATACTGTGCGATAATGACAGTGGTTATAAACTTTTAGATGAGCTCTCTAATTGCATATTTTTAACGATTTTGTAATAACTGGCGTCTACTAAAACTCCTATTATATCTTTTAACCGAGGTCAATAAAGGAGGCGATATATGTATGTTTATTATAATTAAGTGTGATGAGCTATTTAGGCCCCCCGAGGACGTTTGTTAAGTTTCCTACGTGTACCTTTGTATGTCTGCCCACAAAGTTTTATCAAATTTAGCTTAGTTTAATTTATTGAAATTACTTTTGTCATTGTAGATTATAAAAGATATTATGAAACATTCGCGTAAAAGTTTAATAAATATCAAACAGTGAAAGCGGGATAAACAAACAAATAAGCAAACTTTCACGCTTGTGGCGTTAGAAAGGGGTACATTACGTGCAGTCAAAAGTAAGAGTTTTGTCGTAATAAGATTCAAGGATAGAATTAACACGGCCAAGATAGGTAGGTATAGAAGGGAACAACAGGTAATTATATGTATATATCTAAGTACTACAGCTTCACGCTATATCCCGCACACAGCAGGGTAGGCAGAGGGAACCCAGTGTTAAGACACTCCGTTCCCCACTTCTTAATACTTACTAAATATCAATTTTATTGCCTCGACATTGTAGATGGTAACCATCTTAATGTATATTATTTTATGATAGCATTATAGATAATAAAAATGTAAATAATTTATACATGGGTTATGGGCACTTCACATTCGTTCGAGTGAATCCAGCCTTGGACGAAGTGCCAGGATAGATACTAGATTGAATTTTATGGGTAAATAACAAGCTTGCTTTCATTCTTATAATTTTTTTTTATTGTCAATAAAAATATAATAGTTAAGATGAAGTTTCTCAGAGAATATTGATTGCATTCAAGTAAACTATATTAATATTAAGACAAACACTGCATTTACAACTGTTTATAATCGATTCATTTTTAACAGAAAATAGTATTAATTAAATGTAACAGACGTCTCTGGGAGTTCTTGTTACAATAGTGTACAAGCACTATCAAAACTAGCAAATTTGACTTATTTTCAAGTAAAATTTCAGAGTGGTATAATATGTTGCGTGTAAAGTACCGCGTCAGGAGGAGGTCCCATGTGATTTAAAAATGTTCATCTAATTTTTTATACAGTAAAACCTTATTTGTTTTTTATATAAACCATTTTTTTATGTACTATAGAATTCACTTAGAATATTGAGTATAAAGTTCAAATATTTTGCGTATCTATACTTTTTTATCATAAGATATTTAATATTTTGACGAAGTCTTAGTTAAGCCTAATCGATTTTTTTTGCCCTTTTCTTTATACTGGGCTATCTATACGGTCTTTAACTTAGCAATGATTGAAACCATTATTTTATTTGTAAAATAAATTTATTTAATCTTCCTTACCAGCTATTTCAATTAACTAAAAAACATATAGGTACATGTCTAAATAGTAATTTGTAAAATGATCTATGTAGTCATTGAAATTGTATTAAAAATTAGAATATCAGTCTCGTGCCATAATATCATAAGAGTGTATATGACGTAAGAACAGCAAATATTTGGACGTGTTTCAAATGGCCACGTGACGTTATTTACACGCCGCGCACCGTCCCGCGCCGTGCCGGGATCTGCCAGATAAGACACTACTATACGAAATGTACTTAGACTTTACACACTTTCTGGAATTTAACATAATTATTTTTAACTGACTTTGAAAAAGAATGTTGTCGATATCAATCCATATGTAGGTACTTTATTGTGACATTGTTGGATAATGACAACAAGTAAAGTTTGGATATAGGTTATATTTTGTAAATGTCTGTGTGTTCCAAAAATATTTGAAAAATAAAAATGATATATTGACTGAATTGACGAGACTCCCCCTTGTTGAAGTTAGTGGAATAGGAATTATCTAACTTCGTTAAGTGTGATAACATTCCAAGTTTCATCAAAATCAGTTCGGTAGTTTTTGAGATATTGGAGGAGAAATGTCTAATATAGGCAGCAAGGTAGTTGTGAACATCAACTTGCAAACTTTAATATGTCATAATCATCGTCGTACCTACTCAAACATTAGCCACGTCCAACAATATCACACACATTCATTTTTAATTGTCTTTTATTGAAGTCGGTTAAAAATACATTTCAATATATACATTCAGTATAAAATTATTAACTTTTTTCATAAATTTCACGTTTGTTTGGTTGTACATAGTATATTTTATGATAAAGTTATCAGCTTATTTATAAACATGTATTCTGGTGGCGGAGGTGAGTGTGGCACAACGACGTTAACGCTCGCCCTTACATAATAACGTAGATACGCGGCTAAATTTTTAATTTAGCGCCACTGTTTGTTTGCTGTTTTGAGGCGTAAATTGGAGTTACTTTTTATGATCGTTTTTAAAAAAATGCTTATATATTAATATTTTGATACCCTAAATATATGTGATAATTAAATAAATTTAAAAAGATTGTAAACCCGACAGGTTATGGGTTCGATTTGCACTCGAGGAAATGTTGAGTTCCATCTCAACAGAATTCGACAGTCGATCCTTGGTATTCAGGGTGCTTGAAGATTATTACTACTACTCATACTCTTATGCCTAATGGTTATAGAGCCAAATATATGTATGTACCTACTTACAAAAAAAGAGACGTTTTCGTCATACATAATAATTAAAAGGCAATGGATAGTAGGTAAATAAACAAAATTTCTTTAGCTAAAACTACATGTATTCAATAACCGAAATTATTTTTAAACATCTAATAATGAAACATTCTTGTTAGCAGATGCGGCTAGCAAGGCGCGCACCAATTTGGTGCGTATGCGCCGGTCCGCGCTTGGCAAATCTGCACCGACTTTGTCCATTCACGTGGTAAGGAACATATTACAATTTTTATTTGATTTATTAGATAAATTTCTAACTGTAAGACAGTGGGAGTTAAAAAATATCACAAACAAACATAAACGTCAAACGTTATTAGTAAAATATTTATTCAGTGATTTTATAGTAAAGTATTTATTTGCAGAAAGAGCAATGTGCGGTATCCCGACGACCATCCCGCCTACCACCTCCACCACCACATCACAGACTTTCCCTAGTGGTGAGTACAAATCTTATAGCTGATAAATATAGTCATAATTTTGCTAAATTTAAAAAATAAATATTGATGTTAGAAAGACAACTCCTTGAGTTTCTGCAAAGCAAAATATTTGAAACATATTTCTTCCTATAACAAGTCGTAAAGGATTATATTCGACATATTTTACCCGACGTAAAACGTCAAGTCGGGTTGCAGATTTTTACTTTATACTCACTCTTGCATCACAAATAGGTTTACCTTTTTCCAGTACCAACTGTATAATTTATTTAAATTGAAACAACTTATTAGCATTATACATATATTATACACATATGTTTTTATAAAATAATAATTTCCAGTCAATATTTGGTCGTTATTTACATTCAAATTAGAAACTTTCGAATCCAATATGTCAGAAACGTGAATTCGACTTCACGAAACGGCGCGCAATGTCGCAAATATTGAGAATGTCATCGACAATGTATGCTTATATTTGTTATTTGTATTTCATGTATATTCAGCATGTACACAGTTATTTGCATATACGAGACTTTGGTTACAAAATGATATTTGCTATATTATTTTCTTTAAGCTTGTAAGTTTGTTCTTCAATTGAAAAAGAAAATTGAAACAGGGTGACGTCACACCACATACAATATTTCACATTCGATCGTTAAGCGGATCGAAGTGTTTTGGCACTAGGTTCTCTCTGCGTACATGGGAAAAACGTGAAACTAAAAAAATATAATGTTACAAAAAAATAAGAGATTAATTCATGTTAGCCAATCGCATCTGTTGTGTCAGTCGTTAATTTTGTTTGTTCTATTGTGAATTCGTAAAGCAGCATCGGGCATAGTGTCAGTAGGCGTCTTGGAAAATTTCCGCCCACTGCCTACTGCCCATTAGTTGTAAATGCTATTTTTAATCATGTAATACGTTTCAATGTTAAAAATGTATTAGTAGTTTGGGTATAAATAACAATTCAATTAAGGACCCGCCATATCAACCAGGGCTTATATAATGGTATTTTCACCACCACACTCTAGTACGTTCAGTTTGTTTATTATTCTTTATACGTTGTAAGTTACATGAGCAATTCCATTATTTGTGTTGAATATGCACTTTTTACTTTCATTTATCTTTGAGATGGAGTTAATATAGAGGAGAACAGTTAAACATAACTGACATTACGTTTGGAATGATGGACTCTAATGCAGCACTTAATTTTACTAAGTTATAGCCCGTGTTTATGAATGAAAACGGAATCTCAAGATCGATCTCTGATTTAAGAGCGGCTTATAAATACGGACCCAAGAAAACGAAAATATTTTAAACTCATAACTATTATGTGCATTCATAGCATTAGGTACTTGTATATCTAATTTTGTTACCGCAGAAGGAATGATGTAATAATAACTTCCGGAATTCAAATTGCATTCTGCCTCTCGTACGTATGCAAAGTGCATTTGACATTGAATCTAAATGGAAATTCGTTTCCATTTCTCTATTATATTCTGCATTACGTACTCCTGCTGCTCTTACATGTTTTGTATAATCTTTTTACAACTTTTTTCAACTAGGTACCTACATTTTATATTTAAAAAAAAACAGGACAAGGGCGAGATTATCTTCATCTTGATATTTCCACGCGATATCGAGATAAATGGTCTTGATAGACGGACAGACTGACAACAAATTAATCCTATAAGGGTTCCCTGTTTACCTTTTGAGGTACGGAACCCTAAAAATAAAAATTATAGTTATAGAAACCTATAAAGCAGAAGGCCGCGCCTCTGCGTCCATGAGTCATGGTGTCAAAATCCATAACATGCAGTTCGGTGGCACACGCCCACACCGCGCCAGGGCCTGCCATCAACTTGTATACAAACGTTAGGTTGGGAGTACCGCGTGTACTTGTTGTTGTATATAGCGCTCGAGAAATGCGGTCGGTCGGATTTTTCCTTTTCATTAAAATGAAATTTCTCACATTTTACTGTGAAAGTGGCTTTCCTTAGTAAACTGCTGGGTATTTATTAAATATGTATACTCGATTCGTGAAAAAACTTTGTTTTATTAATGTTCTAATTTATAAGGTAAAGATACCTTATAAATTAAAGGTTTAAAATGTATATGTTAAATGGTATCTAAATATGGAAAATGTCTTTGTAAGAATACCGATTGTTTTTTTTTGTCCTTAACATTGATAACAGTAAAATGTTTATGTTACCTTAAAGGTTCAATTGAATTCAGAGCTATCCATTCAAGGAAGTCACTCCCTTGTCTCATAAAGACCTCACGTAATACTTCGTATAAAATTTGTTTATTAGGGTCACAATGTCACCTAAAACCAATTAACAGGAAAATATGGAGTTCATTATGTCTGTAACGTAGCACTCACACGGAAAATCATTATAACGGCTTAAAATATACTCTTTCTTTTTAACGAGCATGACTCAAACTTTGTTTATATACCTAAATAAATATAATGTTCCATACAACTTTTCATAGCTAAGTATTTTCGTTTTGTTTCATATTTTGTTCAGTATTGGTGGACCATTTAAATCCGTCAGCGCGTGGTGTTGCGGATTCTATTCCCACTCGGAGGAACGGATTCATTTTTTTTTATTTGTCTCTGGTGATTAAATCGTGGCGTTGTGTTCTGCTATTCAACGCGCAATGATTCTAAGCTTGTGCGGCGCGTACTCGTATAGTCTATTATAGTCGTATACTAACTGGGTGTTTAAGCCGGAGTCATATGTAAATTGGGGTTATGAATTTGAATCATATCCAATTATTTCATAAGAAAACCACTATAGATAAATATTTGTATCTTTATAGTGCATTATACTCTAACAATGCAAGTGTTGTCTTACCACTTTACAATTGCTGTAGTTAAAACGGTAAACCCACAACGTAGGTACAGCAACGATGAGAAGCTTTGACACGTAGCGGGCTCCATGTGACACACAGTGATTTATGAATTCTCTATTAAAAACACCTTAATGTGTTGATTATGTAGACAGCTGTATGGTGAAATTTGTTCCCAATCAATAAGTCTTAGTTTTTATATCTGTTTTTACGCTTCACGCTATATACCGCACATAGCACGGCAGACAGGAACAACCTGAGAACCTAATGTTAAGACGCCCCGTTCCTATTAACATACTTCCGTTTCCCATTTTCCGCCGAATTCTATATAAATTGTCTGTTGAGTGGCGGCCAACTCTGCTCTTTGCCTCGTTACCAGAGCGAGCAAATAAAAATATTATACATTTCATTCTCCCTGGTAGGGATCGAACCCACAAACTTCGCGCGTACACGCGCATGCTTATGCCCCTGCGCTACTAAAACCTGAGATGAATAAAGTGTTAGGTTTGATTTACTATATGAGTGGGCATTGGATTGTGGTATACCTACTCTGGTCATACTGTCACATCCCATAAAAATATAATCTCTAGTGAATGCTCGTTATACTTTATTTGTGTGGTTTGGTGGTGGTTTCTATACTTCTTCTATTTACCGTTTAATATGTAATAGTTTACAAAATCAGCACTATTCAGTCTAAATATTCGAGAAACTTGCAAAAAATATTAAACAACTTGTTTAAAGAAATTAAGAAAACACCTGGACGCCCCAGGACAATAGGAGCTTTGCAGGTTTAATTTAGCTAAAGGAAGCTAACACAGCAACCTGTTGCTCCCACTGTTCCCGAGCACACCGTTGACCTTACACAATGACACTTGCAGAGTGATGCCTCCTGCACCTTAGATAATAGATGTTCTTGTTCATGTTTTACTAGTTAAGTAATTAATTAACTTAGTTTAACCATAACAACTTTTTTGTCAATTTCACGCTGTATATATCAAGGTAAGCGTAGAAACATAGTGCTAAGGCACACTGTTCCCCACTTTCCGTCAATTTTTCGAGAAATTGCGTGTTGAGTGGCGGAAATCGAACCCACAACCCTCATGCTTACAATCCTGCCATGTCAGTCTATATCGTTCGTCGTCTCGATAACTTTTTGACTAATATTATTTTATAGATCTCTTTTTGTAGCTTTACACTGTATCCCCTAAATAGAAGGGCAGGCAGAAAGAACCTGGGGACCTAGTGTTAAGACACTCGTCAAGTTAAGAGGAAATGAAATTTTATATTAGTGGAAAGTGTTGTCATTTTTAAGAAAACTTGTACAATAAATTTAAAAATTCTACGTTACTTAATTAAGAAAATAAATAATGAAGTGTTCTTGATACATTCAAAAATTATACAGATGACGAGGCTTCGTATATCCATATACCTATATAATAAATTCGAAAATAACTCTGTCTGTCTGTCTTTTACGCAATCAGGGCCAAACCGCTAATTTAATTGTGATAAAATACTCATATAGAGATACTTGAGGGTCTCGTCATGAACATCCTTCATGATCAGGATCAGGATTTTCATCATCCAAAAAAGTATCCTTTTTTTTCTCATATTTGTAATATTTTCGATATATGCCAATATATTAAAATAATTAATTTGACGTGCAATTTATTCCGCCATGTTAATAACAATGGTCGCTACGCGTTGCTAAGCAACGGCTTGCAAAGTTTGTCGTTTTAAGAAAACGTCACCCAAAGTGAGTTTGCTTAATGCATACATGGCGCGCGCCGATATAGGTTTGTATACATTAACAAAAATTAGATGATTTCTATAATTTGATATTCATCCTTATGAAAATAAATATAATATAGTCACTTTTAGCATTTCATCTAGATGGAAATTATAGTTTATTGTGTAACATTCTAATAAATATTTAAGATGTCACTGATTCCAAATGACCTAGCTTTCGGACGGCATAGTATGACCGACGCGAACGGGCAGATGACTTTGATGATTTTGTAAATTTTTATATATTTTCGAATTACTGTTATTTTTTATGTAATTATTTGCTGCTTATAATTAATTTATCTCAGTTCGGTTATCTATACCGATGTTATACACTTAAAATATCGTAATTTTAATCATTTGGGATTTTATTTAATATTGTTCGCAAA
>DWNA01003076.1:0-10582 GCA_018249835.1 Heliconius besckei
GGCTTTTCAAGATTAATTACTTGTTTATTTTTTGTACATTATTCAAACATTCGGTGGTCCACATCTCCCATGATTATTAGAAATTTAACTTTAAAAATAAACACTGTAACATGTTTAGCGCTTTTAGATACACTTTTTAAATTACAAGTATAAAACTTTGAATATTAATTTTAAATTATATGTATATTAATAAGATTTGGCATACGAAATGTGAACACCAGGTCACTGGCCACCAGAGAGCTTGTCAGGTATCTCAGACGGGCACGAATTGACTTTTTGTACTCCCGAAAAGCCTGAAGAGGGCGGCGACGCCGAGGAAAATGCATCGAGAAAATAATTATTTTTGTAAATTATGAAATTATGAAGCACACTTCAAAGTATAAAATGTAAACAGCTACCGAAATGTTAGTTGAAATTAATTGAAGTGCACTGTTTCGGCAGTTTTAAACATGTTTATGTTTTATATGAGCCGGTCTCGGCCTTCGAGGGGAGTTTCTTTATGGATGTCTGAACACTTTCAGTCTTACAAATTTTACTAAAAGCTTTAATTTAAAATTAAGGTGAGTTTCGCCGGTGTAGATAAGGAGATGGTTATTAAGTCTATTTGTGCTTCATTTTTTAATATTTTTTTTCATATATAAGATGCCTTTAAATAAAATATTTTCGAAAGTATTTAGCTATTTTTAAATGTAGTAATAATATAATCATAAATGTAGTAGTAATAATATAATCAACTATTGCGATTTAGCCCAAAGTCCAAGCTCAAATTGACTTTTTATAATTATTTTTCTACTAACTTTTCATCGGCGTGGACGAAGCTGAAAATGAATATTCATCAGTAGTTCCTGAGATTAGTGCATTCAACCAAATATAATGTTCAACTTTATAGCATTAGTATAGATTAACAAAATAAAATGCTGTTAAATATTATATATGAAAATAGTAATTACATAACATAACAAACATTTTATACTTAGAAAATATTTCAGTATTTTTATTTCAGTCGTGGATTCTCATAAAATATTGAATAAACTCCGCTGAAATAAAGAAAACGCGTAAGCAAAGATGTCGAAAGAAACATCTCTGATTGAAAATTCTGTTATCCGCACTGGGAATAGAATAGTAGAAATGTTCGTACGGTGCACCTTTCGGTTTCTGGAAATCTGAAAATCGTCTTTACAGCTTTTGAAATAAGGGTCATGTTACAAATATCGGTGGTTTTCTTTGGTGGAGTGTACGTTTGAGCGTAGCTTAAGTTTGCTATAGTGGTATGGACGCTATACTTCACCAAACTGCATGTGATTGGATTCCGTATAAAAGTTTAGATATAAAGAGCATACTTTAGATACTGGCTTCCTAAGCCAAATCAGAAATGCTGGTGGCCGGAAGTTCAAAAGTTTGATTTTAAAGTTTGTCTTTCATATATAAAAATTATATTTTTTATAAATGAAGAAGTTATAGTGATATTTGCGTACATTTTAATAGCTTCATCAGTTTTTATTTTTCGCGGTGTAAAATAAAAATCAGAAATGAAGTACGTTTTTATAATCATTCATTATTATTTTTATTTCCTCGCTCTGGTGACAAGGCAAAGCGTGGCGTTAAACTCCAACACGCAATGCCTTATCTGTCGGAAAGTGGGAAAATGTCCTTAACCTGGGTTCCCTCTGCCTACCTTACGAAAGGCGGGATACAGCGTGACGCTGTAAAAATTAAAAATATTTCTGTTTCACCTACAAATGAAATGTTAAGAGAAGGTAATGAAAAATGGAGATGAGAAATATATACGGCCATCATTTAATAAACGGGATTAAATAAGATAGATAACAGTTTATATTACAAATACCTACGATACCGTCTTAAACTGAAAGCAGCTTAAATATTAAACTTTAGTTAAAGTTTATAATTCGTAACTTTACAAGTATCTCCTAAGCCGTCCCCATTTTGCCGGCTCTACGTTTAAAAAAAATATTATAATAATATTTTTTATGTAGTACCTATATTTTTTTAGATTACTTTGTGTTAGACAAACCAAATCAAATCAAAAATCAAATTTATAATATACTAGCGACCTGCTCGCGGCTTCGCTCGCTCTACATTTTGAATCAATACAAAAATTAGTTTAAGCGAGTGAATCCGCGTAGTCTCTAGTATAATATAAATAAATATTTAACATTAATTACGTTAACATTCATATATTTTCTTATTTTAATCTCGCCTTAGTTCACTGGTTTCATAATTTACAATGAAACCTATATAGTGTGGCGACACTACCGGTAACCGGTACCGGTTTCTCACTGCCAGTCAGGATGGTTGTTGACGCTATATCTTGACGTGTCCTTTGTAGCTACGAGGTCAGCTTTACACACATTAACTTTTAAGTAAAGAGCATGCTAATAGCTGATTATAGAATCAACAATAATCTTATCACTAACACACTAAGGTATGAAATAAAATATTGATAGAGAAGATAGTGGAGAAAGTTCACGTAAAAAGCATGAGGACACTCTGGAGGGCATGTATGAAGTAGTAGTGATGTCAGTGGATGTGGTGAAAGAGATATGTAGAGATTACGTACGTAGTGTTTGGCGCTCCGTTCTCACTGACTACCCTGCTAGGGAAACAGCGTGAAGCTCTGTATGTATGTTTATATGTATATAATCTTGACCTTTTAAAGTATGTGCAAATATTAATAAAAAAAACATTTTTTCATTGTATGATGACATTCAAGGGAACCAGTTTCTCAAATGTTATACTGCTCTCGAACATGTAAATGTTTTTAAAATTAATAAAATAATTTTAAAAAAAAAGGAAAAACAATATGACAAAAGAATAACCAATTTGTTGGTTCATAACCCTACTAAAAACCATTTTTCCACCACTCTACGTAATTTCACGTCCACAACACCAGGTTCAAAAGGGGTAATTTTTTTATCAGCAATAAATATTGGAGTAATGAAAAGTTAATAGATGAATAACTTACTCTGCCCAGTCATTACGAGGTCTACGGTGTAAGTCACGCTTGACCTCTCAGCTTTGATTGAGCAA
The DNA here is from genome assembly GCA_018249835.1 of Heliconius besckei. Lineage (NCBI taxonomy): Eukaryota > Metazoa > Arthropoda > Insecta > Lepidoptera > Nymphalidae > Heliconius > Heliconius besckei. The sequence continues at coordinate 3,049 of DWNA01003076.1, forward strand.
TTTGCCTCGACGAGTAAGTACGTACCTTCGAACGATAACTTAGTTAGATTAACACGTCACTACACGGCCATTGAGACCGGGCACGCTAAGCTTTTCTTGGAAACTCGATGTCGGCTTAGTGGGAAATGTTTATTAAATATAGCCTAGTGTTTTCTTTTAATTATAGGCTGGGTTTTTCTGCTTTGTTTTTTTCAGGTTCTCGCTGTATCCCACTTGTAATAAGGTACGTAGAAGCCTAGCCTTAAGGCACTTTAGTTGAAAATGGGGACAATATCTGTCGTATTCTGGTAGCTTTACGTGTTGAGTGGCAGAATTCAATGCCGCGTTTTGAGTCAACACCAGAGCAAAGAAATGAAAATATTAAATATTTCATATCCTCCAGTAGAAATCGAACCCATAATCTGTCGCTTTTACAGTCATGCTTGTGCCTCTGAGCTGCGACTGCCCCCCATTGCTTTAGATGTTGTACATAAATAATACTAGCGTATTATGCGTGTTTCATTTTTTTTTTTATTATTCATTATAATCGTAGAACATAGCGAGGTCTGATATTTGACAAGCTTTTAGGGTAGACATTTAAAATTTGTTGCTTAAAGTAAAATTTGCCAGATTGAAAGTGTAAACGATTAATATAAGGAAATACAAAAATAAAGGATTTTTTTTTTATATTAAATGTGCACAAACATCCACTCAAGGAAATTAAATATTTTGTATTTACAAGTCTTGTGTTGTGTTGTGTGTTGTGTATGTGTTGAGTGAGTTCCGCCACTCAACACGCAATTCCTTCTAAATTTAGCTGATAAAGTAGAACGGAATGACAACGTTGTTGACAAAGTGTTTTAACACCAGCCCAGCCCCTCTGCCTACCCTTCTGACTGCGAGATACAGGGCAAAGCTAAAAATATAATATCAATATAAGACACAACCATACAAAACTTTACCACTTACATTACACTGAAAATAATATAAGTAGCTAATGCTTCATTAAGGTTACTTAGCTGATGGCGAACTTGAGTAATAAGAGATGGTTCTCCATAACAATTACGCTGCACGGAAGTAATAAAGGCTCTCTTTCTGCGTACGTGACGAAGAATCGGCTGCCGTACGTGTTCCGTATATACGAGCTTTCGCTTTTACTTTTCCTCTTTATATTTTTATTAAGTTGCCGCCTACCGCTTGTTTTAATGTGGGAGCGGAATCAGTGCTTTTAATGAACCGAGCGGTCGTTGCGTTTGTTTATTGGTATTGATATAATTTTGTTGAGGTTTCGGCAATGAGAATACATAATATGTATAGCATAAATACAGAAAGAAAGATGGATGGAGGTTGGAGAAATAAATTATTAAATAATTACTTTACTTTTACTTTTACTATTATTACTTTACTTTTCTCGCTGTAGTAATTATACAGAGCGCGGCGTCGTATTCCGCCACTCAACTTGCATTGCCTTGATAACTCGACAGAAAATAGGGAACGGAAGTGTCTTAATGGAAAAAGAATATCTTAGGACTAGGTTCCCAGGTCCTCTTTGCCTCCACTGGTTAAGAATACATTTATGAAGGGATGAAGTCTCATAATTTAATATATATTTTTTTATCTTTGTACAACACAAAGTTAGTCCGTAGTAAGTTCGTATATTAAAACATCGTGAATTGCAAGATATTTGTTTACGATGGACGACGTAAGTATATTGTAACTTAATTAAAATAACATATATATAAACATTTTCTAACATAATAAATAATACAAAGCCGCCATAAACAAGGCTTATTGTCTAGGCCATAAGTAAGGTAAGCGTTCTTCTGGAATTCAATTTGGTATTGAGAATTACCGAGATAAATGTCGCCTTTTGTTTAAACAAACGCGATCGCCGAAACGGGGTAACGAGTTGTTTCCCTTCGCACGTGCAAATCGGATTTGTCTAATTTATTGCTCTGTCTGGAGGTGTTGCGAGATGTTACGGTTACTTAGCTCTCGACACCTTCAGTGTGGCGCAGAGTTTAGACACTTTACCTTATTTTTTATGTGTAGGTGTCTCTAGATACTATTTTAATTTTAAAAATACTTGGTAATGTTATCTAATGTTACTTAGGATTTCTTTTGCTTAAATAATAACGTTAATAATATTGAAATACGTATTAAATAAAAAATATTTCACTGTATAGAAATGGATATGAATTTGAAAATATGGATAAAACACAAGCTAACTATAAAAAATAATTGATTACTTGTAAATGTAAGTAAATTTGGAAAAAGTAATAAATTATGTAGCACCATAATTAAATCATTGTTGGATATTTAGAGCAATAAAAATTATAAAATTTCTTACATTTCCAATAGAATATTTAGAAACAGATGAACTTTCGAAAACGCAATATTCTAACATTAACAAAATCAATTTATCACCAAATTCCAGTTTCACGTACTCGTAAGTCTACGCTGGTACTAACTGTAATAATAGGATTTCTAGGAGGATTTAAATTGAATCCCTCTGCAGCGCCGAGATGTATTTAAGTCGAAGTAGAGTCGCGATGGAAAATGTTTTGATACTGAATTTGGTTGGATGCTATCGCTTGTTATCGACCTAACAAATCTAATTGTTATTTTAAAATTACCTAAAAGCGTACAAATACGTGTATCTAGTAAGAACACTTTTTAGTAAATTAATTAAATGTCTAGAGATATATCAGGAAAATTAAATATTACGCAACGCCAAATAATAGCTTACACATACAGAAAATCTATTATTGTATATTATACTAGCGACCTGCCCGCGGCTTCGCCTGCGTGAACTACGTTATTATTAATTTCTGGCTCCATGAGTAACTACGTCCTATAAGTGACGTCCATGTAAAATTTAAGACTCCTAGCATTTTAGTAACGAAGTTTCATACAAACTTTCAACCCCAAAAACAACCCCTTAGAAGTCGAATAGTGCAAATTCCCGTCTTAGCGAGCACCTATAAGTAACTCCTATGCAAAATTTGAGACTCCTAGCACATGTAGTTTCTGAGTTTTCGTGATGAGTGACCTTTCGATTTTTTATATATATAGATAAATCCTTGGCGATATTTCAATATATATAAAGGAGTTTCTTAGGAAGACTAGACTAGAGTAGACTAGACTCAATTTTCCTCACTCTGAAACTCCTTAATGAGCTCAGTACCAGCATGGTGAATCCATGGAATGCTAAGTAAATGTGAGAATTTATATGATGACTTCTTAACTTAGCTAATTTGGATATGTTCTTAATTTAGCAGTTATAATATATACAGTAATAATATTACTCTAATACTTGTGTTCTATTTAAGAAACAACTAAATTACTAAATAACCAGCGTCCATTTTCGTTTATTTAAAAAATATAATATCGACTTTTCGACATAGCTCTATAGACTTCCACAGTCCAAATTTCGTTCAAATTTCACACCAGTTAGCACATCCATGAGCCAGTCATAGTTCTTATACCCCTACAGGCATTGTTAAATTTTATATTTAGCAGAAGTAACCCGTAACCCATTCTTTATAAGCTTTTGTTTCAACAAAGAGCAAATAAACGTATATTTCATTTACCCTGCAACAATGTATCAAGGGAAGACGAGGGTGAAAAAGGGCAACGACGAAATGAAAATAAACGTTGAACGATCGTTTAGATCCTTCACTTTCGGCCGACGTGTAAAATAAAGTCTATATCAACTGCAAAAATGAGATATAACGTATTAAACTATGTGCTGCTAGCCATTTTTTTTTGTCAGCACTGGAGCAACCAGGTGTTTCAGTATTTATTTATATTGTCAACATAAAGGCTTTAATACATAAAACTCTTTCAAATTTTAGTTGTAAAATTAATGTTATGTATAAGTAAATGTAGATTTATATTACAACTAGTGGACCCGGACGCGGCTACGCCTGCTTGAACTATAAGAATATTTTCGCGTCGGTTATACTGTACCGCCCGAAGGCTAGGTAATTTCGAATCAGTGACATCTCCTTAATTATTTATTAGAATGTTATACAGTAAACCATAATTTCAATCTAGATAAAATGCTAAAAGTGACTTTTATATTTATATCCATAAGGATGAATATCAAAATGTCGCGGTAACGGTTGCTAACGACGCGACGGTTGTTATTAACATGGCAGAATAAATTGCATGTCAAATTAGAAAGTATTTTAATATATTAGTTCATATGTGTAATGTAATGTTATATAGCCTATAGCACTTCTGAAGAATGCAGCTTTCATACAAAACAAAAACATAGTAAGTCGGACCAGTAAATCCAGAGATCTTAGCGTTCAAACTAACAAACAAACTCTTCCGCTTTATTATATTATAAGTATAGATAGGTACTTGTAAAATTTTATTGATGACTTCAAATTAGTATCTATATAAAAGACAAGTGGATGCGTGCAGCTTCGCCTGCTTATTTGCACCTTAGGGATGAATTCTAAAAAACCATGAAAATGTTCAATGAAATATTTTTAAGTCTGAATTTACACATTTTTCCATACAATTTTTTAACCCCTATTCCATTCCTTTAGGGTTAAAATTTTCAAAATCCCTTCTCAGTGGATGTCCAGTTTACGAACATAAACAGCTATCCAAATTTCACGTTTCTACGCACAGCGGTTATGGCTGTGTGTGCGTCTTACCTTAGTCAGTGGGAACATCTCCGTTTATATATATATATATATATATATATATATATATATATATAGATAGATAGATCGTTCAATAAAACTTTATTTCACATGTAATACTGATAATAATTTTGTAACGGAAATTGCATCGGTAAATGGATTTTTATGCTTCATATCATACCTATATCCGGTCTCACTTTGCTAAAGTCTCGACAGCCCACAGCGGACATTGTAGTTGTTTAAATATTGAAAAAACATATATTTTATTATATTTCATATAGGTATATGTATACATATATTATAAGGCTATAGAGCGTGTTTTAATATGCCCTAACCTCAAAGAAATGTATACAATATTAAAATAGTAGAAAAGCATGTTAAAAATAGAGGCCACTTCGTTCCCATTAAAACACTTCCTTTCCACACTTTCTGCTGAATTCTGTGTTGAGTGGTAAAACTCAACGCCGCGCTCGTTACAAGAGAAAAATTAAAATATTCCTCGCTGTGGTGACAAGGTTATATAGGTATAGCGATATAGGTTCCCTCTGCCTATCCTGCTGTGTGTGAGATAAAGCGTGAAGGTGATTTTTTTATTTAAATATGTTACAAATGTACTTTACCATCAAGAGCTTAGTATTTATACAAATAAAACTAACAAATTGTATATAATACAAACTATATTTTAATATTTATAGAACAAATCCACGGCATATTACATCAAACCCATTATTAAACACATAATCCTCTTAATTCTACCTTTCTTGTTAAAATTTCATATTAGGTAACTCAATTATGAATATTTTATACTGAAAACCATAAAATACGGAGTTTCCATTTCCTTTTTTTACCTTATAAATTCACATCCAAATCTAAATTAGGATAAGGGGTCACGAATTTCAAATGGAAGGTCGTGCTAATAGTCCATAATAACCACGCCAGCTTCGCACCGCCAGGATATAGAGTGATTTGAGTTCGTTGGCACTAAATTATCTACAATTTATTCTTGTCGCCTTTATCACGTATTTGTGTCTTAATTGAGACATTTGCACCGTAATAACCTACTGTTATAATAAATAAAGGGTAGTGCTTTGGAGTTTTTCGTGTCGAGGACTTGTTCGTGTATCGTGTAATTTATATGTTGTATATGTGGGTTGTAAAGTTTAATTTTGTTTGTTAAGTATAGTTTTATAAAATTTTGCTAGAATGGACAATAAATTGCAATAAATGTTAGTGGATATAATCAGTTGATTATGATTGAAAATCCGGTCAAGTTCGAGTTGCAAACGCACATGAAGGATTCCGTTCTTGTATCCTCCTTAATGTTACATTTATTTCATTATATTTTTTAGTATTCGTTATTGTAGTAGCACTCGGCGACAGAAATACATAATCTTTGAAAATATCAAGTGTCTAATGGTGAAGGTCGGAGTCTTAGCAATATTACTCCCAATTTACTCTTTACGTAAGGAACCCTAAAAAGATCGTCTCTTTTTAGGGTTCCTTAATTTAAGTTGTATGATTTTGTACTCATACAACTTAAATTTATAAGCATTGATTTTCCTAATAAAATTTACATTTTTAAATGGTTTATTAAATATTGTATGGCGTTATAATTTCATATTCAAATATTTGAAACAAACATGCGGTAATTGTAAATACGGTGTTATCTCTAAATACAATAGTATTTGAAACTAACTTTCAGCTGATATTGCTGCATCCTGAAAATGTATAATATATGTAGATAAGAATGCCTTTCCACTATCAACAATTGGCACCATTTTGAACAATAACTTCACTTACAGCAGTTATTGTTGGGTGAAATTGGAAGTTAACAATAATATTTCCAGGCTTTGTACCAGTGGTACAAAGCCGGAGATCGTGTATTTAACTTTACATTATATATATATTTATATATATATATTTTGGAGAATACGTACCTGGAGGCGTTGCGTGTTAAGTGGCGGAACTAAACGCCGCGCTTTGCCCCGGTACCTAAGCAAAGAAATGGATATACAAATTTAAATAAATATTTAATTTCCTCTAGTGGGGATCGAACTCACAACCAGTCGCGTTTATATTTTTCTATTTTGTTTATATTTTATATCGTCTTATAGTGCTAATAAAATATAGCATAAAAATATAAATAAAATATATATATAAAATAGATTTCTCCATATCGATTTGTACATTCGTATACGTTAGTAAAACAACGTAACTGGCTAGGGAACTGCAGTTTATCCAAGATCCTAGCACAATCTGAAGAGCCAATTCGGATCATCGTCAAGCCATAATGGGTGCGGACAAATGGCGCTATTTATCGTTAAATAGACACTTAAAATAGTAATACATCGTTGTAAAGAAAACGCTGTAAATTTTCTTGTATTCGAGCTTTAAGGGTAGTTTTATTTGTGTTTTGTTTTTAGGTTAACTTATTTTTCGTAGACTAATAAATAGGGAATTTAGTGTCAGTGTATTGTTTAGCTTGATTTTTAGCATGATAGGCGAGGGAACATGGGAACCTAATGTTAAGATACTAAGTCCTCATAAAGACACTTTCATATCCTACTTTCCGCTGAATTCAGAAAGAATTTCTGAAGAAAGAAAATATTTAAAAATTTCATTTCCTTGAGTTAGAATAGTCGCTTGTGTCCCTGAGCCACAACTGGGCTCAAAGGTTTTAGTAGTGATTAATTCTTTTGGCATTTGCCTTAAATTCTAGCGACGAATGGAGAACTTGAATACTGAATTCTCTGTTGACATTGTTATCATAGGATGCAGGATACACCGTACAATGTATATTTTTTAAAATAAAAAAAATACTCTAAGATGGAGACCACTCTAAGATGTAACGAAAATTTCAATTGCAAAAAAACGTCATTTATATACCTACAAAT
>DWNA01003077.1:0-10581 GCA_018249835.1 Heliconius besckei
ATTGGTAAATCTATTACCACAGTGTACCTTACAAAAAGATTGATACAGCTATACAATTCTAGTTATCTAAATAGTAACGGAATCATCCAGGATCCAAGTGTTCTTAACTAAAAACAATTATATTCGCAAAGATCTTAAATCTTATTAGAAAACCACTAATATATACAAATTGAAAAAACAAAAAACGATTTGTTGTAGAAAGGGACGAGTGAGAAATTTCTATAATTTACAAACTGCTTTATTAGACATTTAATACCAAACTTTGTATAATTTAAAATCTATGTAATTTTTAAATGCATATTTTTTTTATATTAATATAATTTTAACCTTTTTAAGTATTATATGAAAACATTAACTTTACTAACCAACATTATTAGGTCAAGTTACAATGGTCCTATATACTAAGTTCCATTCAACATTTACAATTTTAATCTGGTGAATTTATATTATCTCTTTTACATAGTACTTTTAAACATGCATACTATAATAATGTGTATATTAACATATAACTGAGTGGTTTCGATTAATATTACTGAATCATATTAAATTATCTACCTAAATGCTACAAAAAGTTTTTCTATAATTAATTTTTACATAATAGTTGTATCCACATCCAATTTCAAAGATTTAAGCAAAGAAAATAGAATGAGTTAGTTATAACGGGATTTAATAATGGTTAATGCACGCCCATCTGATTTTATCTCACTAAATTTATTACATATTATTCCAATTGGTAAGTTAAAAGTATAAAACTGTAATAATATACAGATGTGTGTACATCTGGTCTTAATACATAAGAAATATAAGTTATATTTTCTTTTCAACTTCTCGCTTCTTAATCTAGTGTTAAAACATACACTTTCCGCCCAGTTTCAATGCCAAGCTTTGTCTTTTTAACCAGATAAAACGTCCAGAGACAAGTTAAAATAATTTAAATAGAAGAAATGGGAGTTCAACTCACAACTGTTTATATTCAGACAATGCCGCTCTGCACTAGTACACCTTCGTAATGCCTATGATTCTTTATAATAATTATATAATTCTAATATAGATGGCTAATATACATAAGACTTATATGAGAGCAATCACACATACATTTGCATTACACAATATACTGTCACAGATAATAAGAGCTTTGTTTTACAGTTCAAAACATTGTATAATAATAGTAAGGATAATCATATTTATACTGATTTTCAATATACTGAACTATCATTAGAAAATCGTAGGTTTAATTTAACGAGACACAACTCTTACTTAAAATCTAATAACTGTTTTATTACAAAATCTACATACTACAATGATCAATCATTCGTTTCATTATTTTCATATCTTACTTGACACATACAAGAAGCGTTTAACGATAGTTTAGCAAAAAAAGGTGGTAATAAAATAATAAATTCAACATCCAGCTTCAAGTCTTTCCCGCATAACATTGTAAGCAGAACAGCCAATGAACCTAGTACCGAGACACACCTACCTAGTACCTAGTACAAACAGCAGAAAAATAGAAACCAACTTATACATCTGTCAATTATTCCTGCATTTACATTTACGGTCCGAAGCTATGCAGTACATCTAGTAATTAAATTGTTGTTTATTGAACAAATAATAATGGAACTTGTGCCAGTTGCGCCAATGTAAGTGACATTGATATGATGGATAATAATATTTTTTTAGCTTTACACTGTATCCCACACATAGCAGAGTAGACAGAGGGAATTTCGGAACCTAGGGTCAAAACTCTCTGTTCTCATTAAGACACTTCCGTTCCCTACTTTCCGCTGAATTATAATCTAATATAAATTAATAAATAATCAAATCAAGAGGCCGTTGTGACGCAGCGGCACAGCGTTTGACTGTAAATTTTCTTTAACTGTAAATTTTCTTATCATCGCTTTGGTTCCCTCTAGTTTCCCTCTTCGTACCCTACTACACGCGGGATACAGCGTGACGCTGAAACAAAGCTGTATAAATTAACGGTGTCTCCCTCTAGCGCTGTAGTGGTTTCCGTCGCGACTGTACCGCCGCTCTTTAGGATCGCGCGCGCCCCGGGACCGGTCCCGCCGGTCTCGGTCCCGTTCACGGGATCTCTCCTTGTCCCGGGATGATTCGTGAGTTCTGTGAATTAATTAGATTCTATATTCTTTTTATTCATATGTTTTTATTGAGTATTTTAGTTAAACAAAAATGTGTTGTTCACACAAAACTATTTTTTTTATTGTAATTAGGTACTTTATTATAAGTTAAATTATTTGTTTTGAAGTGTATAATTTAAAATATATATATTGCTTTAAAAACATACGACTCGATTTAACTAATTAGCTTTACACTAAATTACTATACTACTACTATACTACTTTCAACATAAAAAGTATATTTTCTAATGTGTTTAATGCCCAAAAGTTTGAAAATTTTTTGCAATGGCTAAAAATGTAAATATAAAACATATAGATAAATATAATACCTAGATTCCCCAGCAGACCGGCTGTCGCGGGACTTACGGCGCGCGGGCGGCGACCGCGACCTCGACTTGCGTGTCTTGGGCGAGCCGTGCTGGGACTCCCGCTCGCTGTTTAAATTAAAATCGTCGAACCTATAACATTGTAATTATGATAGTAACTTTCTAATTTTCTAGTAGCGGAGACTCCCAGGCGCAGTGCCATAGCTTGTTACTGTAAGCGCAACGGTTGTAAGTTTGATTCCCAGTCGGGGAAGTTAATTGATTCATATTTTAATTTCCTTCCTCTGGCAAAAAAAAGCTTCGAGTTACGCCACTCAATACATAATGTCTCGATAATTGATAGACTGTAATCACGACGGTTATGGGTTCGAAGCCCACGGGGGGAAATGAATTATTTAATAATTTAATTTCATGGCTCTGGTAATTAGCCAAAGCGCGACGTTCGGCAGTAAGTGAACTTAAAATATGTTTCATATGTATAATCTATATGAATATTTTTTGCATTACACAATACTTACTTATTTTTGGGAGCTTGGGATGAGCTATGACTAGAACTTGAACTTGACGATGAACTGGAAGATGATGAAGAACTTCGAGATCTACAAAAATAAACAAATACATTTAAAAATAATTTAAAACAAACATATTTATAATAATTACAAAAAAATAATTACCTTTTTCTGCTCTTTATTGATTCTGATTTTCCATTTTTATCTAATGTAGTTGTTGAACCGTCTTTAGAAGCGTCTTCTTTTTGTTGGTCATCATTATCTGAAAAACAAAAAATAAGTATAAATTAAATATAGCAAAAACAAATGTAATCAAAACCTATATAGCCAGACAAGAAGTTTAAAAACGTTGTAAAGATAGGGGCTAGTCAAAATCGCATATGTACAGTCGCGTGCATAATCTATTTTAAGCCTGAAATAGGCGTTGAGAGTTTGTATAGATACATCTTTAAATTTGCACCGATATATAGAAAATTTTAAATTCAGATTCATAAAAATATTTCATTGAACACATGTTTCACGGTTATCAGAATTCATCCCCTAGACTATTTCATAAATATGTTTAATAAACATTCATAAGATTCAAGCGGACGAAGCCGCCTGAGGCTGCTAGTACTCAATATGCGGAATTCGTCGTAACTTTGTCGTATATACAAGGTGGCGTAGCAAATGCCATTAACAGTCGCGTTCAAATGTACTAGTGTTTGGATCGGGCTAGCGATGCGGTATGAATAGGGATGTCGCTACGTAAATATCTACACTACATATTATGCACAGGTGCCCGCGCGTACTTCTGTATATTCCTAAATTTTTTGTCGGGCTATATGCATACTTATATCTACACCGCTAACCCATTTTGGATGAGTTGCCTTCCTCCCCGTCGCTGCCCCACAGATCATACTTAGAGAGGTCAGCGTCGTCCCCCGACTCCTCCTCGTCCTCCTCCTCCCCACCCTGCTCCTCTTGTGAACCAGACGTTCTAGGCTGAAACAAAATTACATATAACAAACAACAAAGCATTTATACTTGCAGACATATTGTTAAAGCTTCATGCTATGCAAGATTAGAGAGACACTTTTTTTATCATAATTCTATTTGAACGATAGCATGATGCATTAAAAATAAGTCTTAATTTATTTTTGTATACAAACCTTTTTGCTTCTTTTTCCTCTTCTCCCCTCCTTGACACTCTTGTCGGTTTGCTTAACAGTTAATTTTAACCTATTTAATAATATTGGTTTGGGAAGTGCAAAGCTTTTAAAATTCCCTATCACAGGTGCATTTTCATTTAAATGCGGTGTTTGATTCTTTTTTGTCTCATCTGCATTTTTTAGATTAATATTTAGTTTTTTATTTATGCTACTTGGTAACACTACTGGACCAGGATCAAAGATGTCACTTAAAAAAGGAGTATCCCCAGTACTTCCATCTAGTTTCTCTAGCTCTCGTTCTATACTTTCGTCTATATTAGATTCTTTCTCCCAATCTTCATCATTTGTTAAATTTATCATTTCTACTTTTTCATTGATTTTATTATTACAATCATCTTGCCCATTCAACCTTGTTGTGTCGTTTTTTGGAATGTTATTTGGCTTTTGGGAGAGATGTTGTAAATTTTGAAGTGCTAGTAACAAAGTGTTTGTATTTATATTGGAGAGCAAGTTCGAGAGATCTATTTGAGGCGTGATTTCACTAAAATCATTGTTACTATTAGTTTCAAGTACCGTTGATACTTGTTGTGAATTAACTTCTTGAGATTGTTCATTGATTACATTTACTTTCTCAGTATCATGAGGTAAAGAGTTATTGTGACTTTGGGATTTATTATTCATAGTATTATCTAATTTTATAGTAATTGATTCTAAAATATGTACTTTCTTTGAAGGACTTATATTGTTATGAGTTTTTGTTGTTGGCTGCATATTCCTATTTTCTTCAGTAATACACCTTATTTCTTCAGATAGTGATGTAGGAATTGGGGGTGGTTTCTGAGTAAGACAGGGCAGGTTAATTTTTTGTGGATTTGCTGTGGACTGTTCATATGTAACTTGTGGTGGCACATTTAATAAATTTTCACATTGAGATATTTTGCATTGATTAGAATTATTAGGCAGCATTTGACCAGCACAACTCTTTTCCTTAGTATCATTAATATCTTCAAGTAAGCCTAGCAGCATTTCATGTTTATCTCTAATAAAATTTTGATTGATTAATTGAGTACCACTATCTTTTTGCACATCACTGCTAGTATCATATAACATATCTGTGGTGGGACTCTGGTTTCTTAAAGATCCTATACTGGGAGGTGATGGGGTGCGTTTTCGATTTATATTTAAAGGCATTTCTATTGAATCAGAATTTTTGTAAAGTGCGTCGTCATCTTCATCCCACAAAGTTTCGTATCTTTTAGCAGGGTCAGCAGTTTCTAATACTTTGTGTTTCTCAGTGCTGTCTTGACTTAGATCATTATCTCCAAATATATCCATTATGCTCTTGTTTTTAGTGGCTGAATTTGACTGAACAATGTCAAATACACGAAATGCATTTTCCGAGGATTTAATGTTATTCAACATACCAACAGGTTTATCAAATGGCAAATATTGAACCACCGTGGCACTGCTGTCAACCTCGTCTTTAGTAAAATCCTCAGCTCGACTTACAGAGTTGGGTATCTGTGTTGAGATATATCCTTGGAGTTCACTCTCGGTTAGATCAGTAAAATAATCATTCATTTTGTGTGAAATTTCCAAAGGACCAGAAGATACTTCTACTGCTGTTGCACTTATATTATTGACAGGTGCATTACTAGAAAAATTACTTCCATTTCCTTTAGCCCAAAAACCTCTTTTCTTTACATTATTTTTGAAATCTTGATAATTTTTCTTAGCTGTGGCTGCAAGCTTTGTAGGAACATATTCACTGGAACAACCATCAGGTTCTGATACATGATCATTGTCTTGATGTCTACGTCTGTCTACTACATTCATATTGCGTAAGTTCACTGTGTAAATATTTCCTGTAACAAGTGGCGATTGCTCAGAATTTTTAATAGTACTATACCCTGAATAAGATTGATTTTCATTAGAATATGCAGCTGTTTGTGAAGTTGGATTAGACCGTTTTTTCACTTTTCGCTTTATTTTTCTTTCACCAAAAACGCGCGATCGAAAATCTACATCATCACTGTTATAGGAATATGAATCTGACTCTGATTCATTAACTGAGTGGCGAGTCGTATTCGACTTTGGAGGAGGGCTTTTTCTTCTGTTTAAAACTTTAAGATTATTCTGGTCTAAATCTGAGTCAGGGTAGTTAGAGTCCTGACTGTCACGAGAACTTGACCTAGTTCGTTGATGTGTAGATGCTGATTGACTTCTACCTTGAGATATCCTATCATCAATTGAGGAACCGCCGGCAACTCTTGCTTCCGAATCTACCCCACCAATAAGAAGAGTGTCTGTACTATTACTTTTTTGTCTTGAGCCATATATAGAATGACTGTGAGTTTGATTATTTTTAAGACAATCATCATCAGTATCAGATATTATAGCGATTTCATCAGGATTTGTTTTTTTTCTATTATTGCTAGCCATTTTAATATTTATATTCGAAGATCTTTCTGTATCCTTTTTTGATGTATCTATATGTGCATCAATTAAGCATCCAGTAGTTAACAGTCTCTGTCTCCATGCAAAAATTGTTTTAAAATCTGGTGCTGGTTTGTCATACATCATTTCAAATTTATCAGTGCTAATTTTACAATTGTTGTATACTATTGCAAATGCTGCTGCTTTTACTCTTTCTTCTAGTGTGTATGTAACTTCAAAATCTTCAGCTGGGGTGGGCCCAGTGAATTTATATATAACATCATTATTTGTTGAGGATACTCTATTTTCCATAACTGGGTTATAGGTTTTTAAGGCTGGGGATATGCTGTTATCACTTCTACCAACCTTAGAACTAGTTTCATATCCTGAAGAACCAGTTTGATCTTTGTCTCCTGAACTACAATATCGTTTACGAGAAGTGCCGTTTGTCTTGTACGGAGATGTGGCAGTGTCTGGTCTGTAAACGTTATTAGGTTGATTTTGGAACTGATTACGTCGTAATGCAATTTTATTCAAAGGAGGCAGTTCACATATTGAGCCATCACTAAGACTCCCATTAACTTTTTCAATATCCTTTTTTAATAAGATAGGCACAGTTGGAGGTGGAACAGGCATCACAACATCCATTTTAATTTCCTCCTGCAGCATAGCCGATGGCAACTTTTTGTTTACAGGTCCTTCGGTGATGCCGACCTGAAGGCAGGAAAAATTATCTCCACTTTAGTAATGATGTGCTTCAAAATTTATTTCACTTAGTAGTTAGATTATAACTCTTCTTAGCTTCAAATTCCATTATCTGTCATTTTAATAAATGTTTATTTTTAATAGTGCCAGGAGTAAAGAGATCAAAACACTGTTAGAAAACAACATGTCTCATTGTTAAAATATATGTGAGCCTTGAAATTGGTGGATGTAAAATAATATGCTTACCTTTTCTTCCGATTCTGATCTCCGTTTACGTCTTCTACGCCCAAATTCATCGTATTCATCATCTGAAGATGGTTCTCTTCTGCGATATTCTACAACACCTCTTTCATTGTAGCCTCCGCCATAGCCGGTTCGAGCTTCAACCTAAAATATTACATTAATTTTACAATTGTTATACTCATTATGTATTAATTATTAACTTGATTTTAGAGGGAAAATAAAAAACATGAATAAAATTGTTATACACACCTCACCAAATTTCGGCGCATTACAAACATTGCACGTTTGACGCCGGGCCCAATTGACATTCGCGCATTTGTTGCACTGCCAGTCATCGGCATTAAAAAGCCCTCGTGATTTTTCTGCTGCTGACTTTCCTATTTCAGTACCGAGTTTTTTCTTGTATGGCTTTCCATTAGGTCTTTCTTTATTACACCGATAACAAGAATTTCGACGTGCAAAATTTATATTGCCGCAGTTCGCATCGCTACATATCCAATCCCCGTCGTTCATTTTGTTTTGGCAGATATTTGCACCTTCTAAATAATATATATTACCATCATACTTGATAAAGAACACACTTCATTCAAACATTAAAAGGAAAAGCACGCGAACATGTAAATAAAAGGTAATTTTGACAGAAATCACAACTTTCAAAGAAAACCAAGCTCTCTTTCGTAAGAAAAGAAACCCAAATCAAGCTATAGATGCCAGCCATGACATGACGCAAATATTGTACTTCCTGCCATAGACATTTCTAAAACAATATCCGGAAAGTTTTTTATTAATTTAGAATGTTTGCAAAGAATTTTTACTGTAATAGAAATTCAAATATAATTAATAATTAATGATTAAATATGAAATTATAATTCCATTTTTATATATACAAATCTAATTTGCACTTTAATATTCAATTAGTTTAATCTGGTACAATTGCAATGACAACAGACAAATGTTTGACATTGACAATTGATTAAATTTTCTTGTTTACGTTTCATAAATGAATCATTACTAAAAAATTGATCAGAAGAAATGGCTGAAAACATACAAATTGACCTGACTGGAGAGATAAACACTAACACTGAAAAGAAAGGATTACAAAAGTATGTCAATGAAATGGAATTGTAAGTCTTACTAACACATTTCTATAATGCTACGTGGTCTAACAATTACTTTCGCTAGCGCTGTTTTGATAATTGCTTATTTAATCTTTAATTACATCATTATAATATTTAAATAATATTAGTATGTAAAATTGTAATATGATTACTATCATTATTATTATAAATATTTACAGTAAAGAATATTCATGGAATATACAACATTTCAATTTATAGAGGTACTAAAAACATTTACACTGTAAAGCTCTTGACATTATCATGCGGTCGGTTACTATATATTGGTAATAATGTCTACTGCCCAGAAACGATATGATGGAAATTAATTTATATTCAATAGATTTTAATCACAATCACTGTCATTTTCGACAAGTCATTTATATGAGAAAAGAAATTTAAAAAGCATTATTTAATGTTAACAGGCATTAAAGAATAAAAAGCAAGTTAATATGAAGTCAACATAAAATAACAAAAATAATATTAATTTAAACTTTTAGTGAATTCAAATCCAAGCTCCATCTACAACCAGCTATAATTGACTTCTTAGGAAGTGAATAGTCACTAAGTATGAATGTGCAACACCTGGACTTACATTTATTATTTACTGTTTTTAATTGATTGTAGTTAAATCATTATATAGCATCATTCCTCGAAAATGATTAATTTCTTTCCATATTTTGTTATCATAATATGATATCGATTTATTTTCAAATTTACTTGAATTAGTACAATACCAAAAAAATGTTTCACTTTTTGGTGAAAATAGAGAAGAGAGTGTTATCTTTTACCCACAAACCTTAGTTGTCAACAAATACATATGAGCTATTCTGGGGTGGACATGGACCACCCCTGTACCCTCCACATTCTTACCCCTGGTTAATAACTGTAAATAAATTACTAAATCATGTATAATATTATTTAAAAAAAATTGTAAATGTCTAATATCAAATAGATTGCTGCACCATGTTCGAAGTGGTGCAGGTCCTGCCCTAGTCATGGGGGTACTGTCAACACGTAGACCATGGACACAATTTGTGGCCACTGACAATTTTAAGGTATGTTAAAATAATTGAACTTCTATATATATACTTATAAATTTATATTTATTAAGTATTTACAAAAATTCATATGTAATTTCCTAAATGATTATTAAAATGAGTGACATTTTATGCACAATTTTTATCTAAATGTATGTGTTTTATGAACTTGCCTGAACCGCATCTGAACCGCAAAGTAACTATAGGTAAAATTAGCATAAGATTGAAAATCATATAGTATTTCAATACACTTTAAATAAATAAATCTCTTTTTCTGCAGGCTCCTGCATCTATACCAAGATTATCCAGACGATTTTATCGAAATGTTGAATATTTTCAAGCAAATTATTTGATTGTATTTTTGGGCTTATTTGCTTATTGTCTGTAAGTTTTTTATTAAATTTGTTTTAGTGTTATATGTTAAACTAAATTTAACTAAACAGTAGCCATCACATTTACAGTTAGACACTGTGAATATGCTAATTTTAATAATTAGAGTAAAATATTTCGTGAAGCAGAATTTAAGTATATCTCATAAAGCAATGGAGTAACTACTATCTATGTATACACCTATATCTAAATAAATAAGGAATATTTTTATCCTATTTCAGAATCACCTCACCATTGCTTCTAATTGCTATGGTTGCAAGTTTTTTTGGTTATAAAAAACTAACAGCAGGACCAAATACTTGGAAGGTAATATTTATAATTTATTAATAATTATATCTTTATCCATTTAGCAAGTAAAACACACCCCCAGGCCATATAACATACTCACTTACAAATAATATGAGTACAAATTATAGAACATTGTTGATATCATTGCTATTACAATAATATTAGAGACTTAGAATTGACTTAGAGTTTTTAAAAAATATTACAAATATTGTTTTAACTTTAAGAACTAGACAAGAAAAT
>DWNA01003078.1:0-10581 GCA_018249835.1 Heliconius besckei
TTAATATATCATTTCCGCGTGAAATCGAACCCGTAGCATTTACAGTCACGATTGTTCCCTTGCGCCATGACTGGTCTTTGAGTAGGTACCTACATACAAAGCAAAGAGTTTTCACCTTAAAAATGCATTACAAGGTATTGTTAGCGCACGCCTTGATCCCGTTGGATTTACCTCCTACCTGCTTGTTCTTTAGAAAGTTTTATTTCTGTACTAATGCGAGTTGCGGCTGTTTGGATATCAGATGTTTGTTTTGTTTGTTTATGTTAGAGGAATAAAGAGGTATTATTTGACTAGCTGCTGCCGACGGCTTCGTCTTCGCTGTCGAATAGAAATAAATAAAGGTTATGTATGACACACGACATATTCTGAGTCCAAGATAACTTTGCAGGTACTAAGGTGGCTTTCTTAGGCATTTGAATTTCAGAAAGCTCTGGCAAGACAAGGTTGAGTTCGACCATTCAACACGGAATGTCTCTTTAGGCGGAGAGTAGTAAACGAATTTAACTCTACGTTTTCTCTATTTACTCTGCTAAGCAAAAGAAAAAAAGGCGTGAGGTTTTTTTATATTATTTTCCATTTTTAATATGAAAAAAAAACATTATAAATCAACATAAAGAAACTTTTTCTAAAAGGATAGCTAGCTAAACGGTCCACGAATCAGTAACTCCGAGCTTGAAGGACTTCTCAAGATATCTACAAACCATTTGGAGAGGCGCCAACAGAGGCGTCGAGTACTTAATGTTCTATCACTACACCACTTCTAACTTTTTATTGTGGGGCTATTCACGCTACGATTTAGAAGTGTGAATAAAATTAGTTATTTAAATATGTTTTATGCCCAAAGATTTTTCTTGATTTACATTTTATTTCTCATAGCAGAGTAGGCAAAACTTAGTGCCAAGATACTCCGTTCTAAACTTAACGCCGTAATAACTTTTACCTACTGTATTCTATCTTTTTTATCTACTGTATTTTTTATGTTATGTAGGTAATAAAGGCAAAATTGTATATACAAGTGCTAATTAAATCTGCAACCATCGCGTATTATAAAGTCCGTCAGACATAAAAATGTCTTTTATTTATATATTTATTTATATTTTATTTGCATATATTTATTAATAATGGAATATTTTCAATGCACAAGGGCATGCCATAAACTGCATTAACGTATCTAGAGGTATTTTTTGTAAGTAAAATTTGTGGGTTGGGGACCAGACGATTCTGGGGTGGGCACAGCCCATCAGTCTACGTCCATGATAAACAGAGTTGAGTATTATCTTTAAATTTACTTATAAAGATCTAAAAAGCATATTTAAAAAGCATATTTAAAAAAGCATAGCATAAAAGCATATTTAAAGATCTAAAAAGCAACTGAGCACAGAGTATTATCTTTAAATTTGCTTATAAAGATCTAAAAAGCATATTTAGTAGGAATGTTTGATCATTGACATTCGATATTTGGTATTTAAAGTAAAGAAGGTCCAATCCATTATATACTTACAATAATTCTGTCCTCAGAAACATAATTCGGAAAAGATCACAAATCTGATGATTAAATTGGTATCAGGTCTGACTAAAAAATTGGGTTCAAACAAGTCTAATCCAACAAAGCCTTAGAGGTCTAAGAGATAGAAGGATATTATGTGAACCCTTTCAAAGAGATCAATGGGCACCGAGTGATATGTGCGGGTAAATGTTTGCTTATTACCTTTTAAGTTATTGATGTTTGTGAAACAAATACTTGGGAGAAAGACATTTTTAATGTTGTTATATTTCATAAATCGTCTGGTCGTGTGCGTATGCGAGCTTGTAGGTTGCATCGTTACTCGAAGAATAAATATTTTCGCTGTTTTCTCTATTTATAATAAGAAAGTAAAAATATGAAACTATCGTAGTCTGCTGTAAAACAAAAAGATGAGATTGAAACGTTGCGGGTTCGATTCCCATTCGGGGGAATGAATTAAATAGTATTTTCATTTCTCGCTCTAATAACGACAACACGCAATGTTTCAATGTGGTGTAAAGTGCAGAATTAAGGTACTTATTTATCTTAGAGTATATCCAAACAAAGTTGTGATCGAATAGTAAACTATAAAAAGAATCCATCATCATCAGTTCATGAGATTTTTGATTGTTCATATTAAAATTGAGTTCTTAGGACAATCTGTTACACATTAACTGTGAAACATTAGCGAGGTCCACGAATATAGCCCCAACATAGGGGAGAGCCGGGCTATCTGCAGCAACTTTTAATGTTCGCTTCACTCGTACGTCGAGGCGAGGCCAGATTTGATTTATACTGTGATTTATTGTTCCATAAGCGCTTACATTTATATAATACGAGATAGACGTTTGACACTCGTTACGTACTCGCGCAGGATATACAGTTCAATATTTGTTTTTAAATGTATGGCGGTTATTTTTCAGGAGCTTGTTGTTTTGTCGTGTGGTGTTTCTGTTATATGTAACAATTTTAACATAGCGGAATTTGAATATGTGACTCGTTGATACTGTCTAAGAGGACTTGGATGGTTTTCTATTTAAAAATATATATATGATGGCTGTAGGTTCGATTCTGAATTATGTTTTAGCAAAATCTTGATAAACGCACAGACAACACCAATGAACAAACAATAAACGTTCGAAGCCAGCTACAGTAAGTTATTGTCTCAGCGAACTCAAGCAAAAGTAGTAATCAAGAAGCTTAGGGCTTAAGTAGTTGGCAGGAAGCTAAGTGTACATCGCGACGGGATTATTGAGCTCATAGATAGTAGACGGTACGGAACATGCCACTTATTTACTATGGGGAACTTTAGAGCTAATGCTCTGGGATTCAATCATATTTGTTTACAAGATTATTTTGTACTTTACACGTTCAATTAAAGATTTTAAGTATGATTTAGAGAGGCTAGTCGTGGCGCGGGGGCAAAAGAGTATGGTTCTGGTGTCAAGGTAAAGCGAGGCATTGACTTACGCCACTTAACAATGCCACTGAGTGTCTGAACACTAGGTAAATTAGTGGAATGTTTAAGCTCTAAATTAACATGCTATATCGATTATTCTATCAAACGAAGGAATCCAATATTTTTAATTTCAAATATCTTAAATACTCACATAAAATGCATGTACCTATTTCATAGATATATTTTTTCATAAAATATCACCATATGTACACCCCCTGTCACTCAAAAGCTGAGCTTACACGGTGTCACGCTGCCATCACCGCGCCGTGCCGCCAATATTGACGTACAGTGAAGAGTAAGGTCAACGAGTCGTGGCTGCTCTGCAGTTAGCTGGTCATGGATGTGCCCATTTGATTTAAGGATATTTTCTTACTCTGAATTATTTCATCGGGAGTGTGTGTTACAATACACAAAACTTCAAAAAGTTCTTACGTCATGCGACCACGACTCGTCGACCGTACTTTAGTTACATTTTAAGCAAAATAAAGCGGCGGACATAAATCTATTGTGTTTCATTCAAAATTGATACTACTGGACTCTTTAAAATAAAAAAAAATAAAAAAATTCTACAATATACTTTTTGTTTGAGTTTAGTTGCATATAAGTACAGTTTTAAAGTCTGAGCAATAAAAAAATAACATTTGTCATATAAATACTTACTTAACGTTTTGTTTCATAAAACTAGTCATCACCTGCGACTTTTTTTGCGTAGATTTTAAGACGTAAACTTCAAAATTATATTTTTCACATACGTGTTCAAACTATATGCCAAATGTCAACATACAAATTCCAGTATATTCGTATGTACGTCGTCTGTCAGCCACTAGCACACCGCTCAGTAACAGAGAAGCTTATGTAGTATATAAAGTAAGAAAGAGAATGGATATTGAAGATCAGCTCTGCCGGTCGCTGAAGCGCAGCGGACCGTGCCAGGACCCTTTGGAGACAAGACTCTACAAAGTGACAGTAGCTTTAGCTGACTCCGTAATGGTAGAAAGTATAATTTTTTATTAATAATGCTTAATTTTATAATTGTGGTAACGTAAAAACGTGTATTAACAATTATTTTACACTGAGACAGTCGTCGCACCGTATAACAGACGGTCGTGGGTTCATTACAAATACAATAATTGAAATATTAATTCCTCTTACCGCTTAAAACACAATTTTGTTAGTAGGGAACATTGTAGCGTGATTTATAAATTTTTTACCGCTCAAGAAATTTATAAATATAATTCTTATCAATCAGTTTTACATTTTAAAAAAATCTTTTCAACGTTTTGTTCAAAGGAAAGGTTAGTTTTTTCTAGATATAAGACCTAGTGACATTTCCAGTGCAATTGACCTCGAACGCGAAACCGCAGGGAATATCTTGCCTTAGTCATACATACTCGTATGACACGTCATAGTACAGCGTGATGAAACAAAAACAACCAGAAAATCCAAACAAGCAAAGATCAAACTCTTCAATTAGGGGAAACGCTGGCGTACCGAATTTCGCGAACTAATTAACACATAAGAATCTAAATTAATTTAACATTAGACTAAGTTTTGATAGCTAATTGAATACGTCGTGCCAATATCGAATTCCATTTGTAGGTATTCCGTGAATATCGGGCGTATTGGCCTGTAATTGAAAATTGATTGCAACGCGCTTATTGAATATCGCCCCTGATTATGTCTTCACGAATGTCACGTATGCGGGAGGTACTCCGGTACTCCGGCACTCCGTCTCAACCACCTGCCTAACCAATAATAACAAATGGAGAAAAAAATAAACCTTAAACCTCGCCATAATTTGCTTCCCAATTCTTACAAAAATACTAAAATCCAAAATCACGTTTTTTTCGCACAGCAGCGAGTAGTGGTACCTAGAGGATACCTGGTGTTAAGAAACTCTCTTGCCTTCGAGTCTTCGAAACACAAGCTCTCTTGCTGGTTGACGGAATAAAGAAATGAAATAATTAAATTCTCCTTATAATATATACATGATCGCAAATAATAATATATGGGGCACAAAGTGTCACTGTAAACCGATTGGGTTCGATCCCCACTCGATAAATGAAATATTTGTTTAAATTTATATTTTCATTTCTTCGTTCTGGTGTCGAGGTAAAGGACGGCGTTGAATTCCGCCACTCAATACGCAATGCGTTCAAAATTCGGCGGAAAGTGAGGAACGGAGTGTCTTAACACTAGGTCCTCTCTGCCTACCCTGCTGACAGATACAGCGTGAAGCTGATTTATTTATTTAATTTGATTTTTATTTGTGCCGCTGCGCCATTACAGCCTCTGGGAATGTTTATTTAGCAGCAAAAAACTTTATGCAGAGCTAACAAGATCTGTTCGCAACTTTTACGTACTTCTATCTGATATTTGGGAGAGTTTACTCTGTTAAATCCTAAATGTTAACAATGTTTGAGAAGTTTTACATAAGTTATTTAAGCGTGTACTTTAAACTAGACTGCTAAATAAAGATAATTATTTTGAAAACTTGTATACACCATTGAATTGGGACGTAATCGCGGTTTGTAATAAAATATATTCGCTCATTGTAAATGCGGAAAGTGGGGATTCGGGTGTCTTAACACTAAACTCTCTCTGCCCACCCTCTTGTAATAGAAACGAAACAAAATGAAACACTTTTCAACATCAAAATTAAACTCAATTATATATAATAAAGCACGACTATATCCATTGTATATTTTATTAGGGTTTGACAGTAGCATGGGGATGTTTGCAATATCGTCGAACGGCTCTCGTTCCTTTTATGGCGTTTTGAACGTTCAACCTTTAACTAAACGGGTTTTCATATCAGCATTTTATTTTTCTTAACAATATAGAGGCTGGAAAAATCTAACGAATATTATATATAAAATGTTATGCACAGTGCAATTATGTAATCATGTTGTTTGAAAGTAGATATCTATCCTTGGAGGTGGGATCGAAGACTGATACCTGTGGGTATTCAGATGAGATACAATATTGCAATTTCAAAAACTAAGTTAATTTTAACCAAACTTGTTATATGTAGATACTATTACGACTTTGGTGTTAATAAAAATCCTTTACCCTTATCATGACTTGGTTAAATGGCTGACATTTTTTCCATGGAATCCATATATCTCTTAGAAACGTAACACGTTATAATGAGATCGTATAACGGGGTTGTTGAGGCACGGGGAGGGGAGGGGGATGTTGGAGGGGGGGTTGTAGGGCAAGGGGTTAGTAAATTGGGTGTTGTTCATATAAAATAACAGTAATTATGAGTAATACAACCGTCGAGTAACCGCCGCTATGAAGTGGACTACTGTATGTTTGAACTTGAGTAAACAATGGGTTTTAAATTTTTTAGGTATAATTATTTTGTTAGCTGTGGTTACGAATTATATTCGAGAGAATGTCTCTTGTTGTAAGTCACTATAAGATTAATTAAAGAAAAGGTTACCTGTTAGATATCATTCATAGTAATAAGACCGTCTTTTTATTTATTTAAATTTATATTTCCATTATTGCGCTCGGGCGTCGAGGCATACGCGGTGTTAAGTTCCGCAACTTAACACGCAATACCTCCGGAATCCAGCGGAAAGTGGGGAACGGAGTGTCTTAACACTAGGTTCCCTCTGCCTACCCTGATGTGTGCGGGAAGCAGGATGAAGCTGATATATATAATAAAAATAACATACTGGACAATGAGAGCATAGTACTTTCCGTTGTCGTACAATCCTGCAGTTGCTACGGAACACTTGGTAGACGAGTTCGATTCTTACTTGACTCGGTTCCTGACTCCATTCCCACCATGTCCGTAAATTGGGGTACAAAGTTTTTGCTTCACATATTATTATATAGATAAGTATTTATAAATAATTAAGCACTTTATGTTTATGTCTAAGTTGATGTAGTGATAATTTTTATCAAAGAATAATTATATAATATTTATTTTAATATCAATGCTTCATTATCCAAGTCAATATTTTAAGTTAGCTAGTAAGTATCTAGGCAAAATGTGTGAAGTTTACGCGGCTACCACCTCCTGGTATTAATTTCTTGAAGGGTGGCAATCTCTCCCTGAAGACACACAAATTAACACTCCCTTAAAAATTACGTGATTTCATAGATAGAAACAAAATATTAGGTTATGTTAGGCTCGAAAATGTTATAAATATTTCTATTTTATAATGCGGCCTCTTAAATGCAATTCATTTATTTTTTTATATCTTGTGTATAAGAATAAGAGCATGTTCTATTATGTGTAAAAACTAAGAAAAAACACAAAATTCAAGTTTGAATTCTTTCTTTCTTTGCACAAAAAACATATAATTGGATTTACTACAAACAACATTACATTTTAAATAAGAATATTTTCTTACAATATCGACAAAGAAAACAAATTTCTAAACACTATAAATAATAGGATGACATTTGAATCTTTCCAGAGAGCGCAACATTGTACGACACTATTTATTATACAATTTGAAAAACAAAACAAATCCATTCAATATCTCTAGATATTACATATAACACGAACACACGAACACAATCGCCCGTAATTTAGCTTTCAGCTTATCAGACAGATTGAGAATACACAGCGTCGATTTACATATATCGATCATGTTCAGCCATGATGTTAGCAAAACAAGCTATTAGGAATAATCGCGGTCCTATAAAGTGCCTTGCGGGATACCGACTATGCATATATTATATTAGAGAGCCCGAGGCCAAGTTTACATGTTTTATTAAACCGTCATCCCCAAGGACGTGTTGAGAATTTACTCGTAACTGCCGTCCGCAGCTCCTGTATCAGTTAGTCTCGTAGCTACCGATTTACAAGTCCAACTCTTTTTCTCCTATGAAATAGTAGAGCCTAGCGTTAAGATACTTCACTCTCCCGTATTTGCCTAATTTTCGAGACATTGTATTTTGAATGTCAAAACTCAACTCCTCACTATAGTGATGATAATCACTCCCCCGAGTATCCACCAAATCCACAACCGTTGCGTCAACAGACATAGTCTGTCCAACTGCGCAACGAGGTTCTTTACCAATTTATGCGGTATCTAAATTTTCAGTGTAAGTAATGTTGTTTGTTCAGCATCATTGTTCGACTGTTGGTGCATCGTTATGGAAATGCGCTGTACTTTGATATGCGATACGAGGCGGCGTGCGTCGACGCGGCTGTCAACTAATTTAATAAGCGATGCTAGTTATTTCCTCTACTACTGTTTAATGGTTAATCAGGTGGATAGAGAGATATGGTTCATTGTATGTACGCAAATTCTCACTTGAAAAAGTGATGAATATGTATTATTTTATTAGTTTCACGTTGTATGGTGACGTATAGCTAGGAATCTAGTAGCCACTATCCGACCAATTGGTGAGACACTGCATGTGGAGTGACGAAACTTAACTCCGTGTTTTGTCTAGTACCTAGTAGAGTGAAGTGATTATGATGTAACGAACTCATAACCGCAGCACCACGTTGCCTCACTGTAAATGATTGTGGATTTGATTCTTACTCGAATGAGTTATTTTCATTTTCATGCTTTCATAATTTTTGCTGCCTACTTGCTATATGGAGTATACAGCTTGAATCTACAAGGAAAAAAATACATTTTTATAATCTTTAAATTGTATAAAAAAATATTTGTAATTCTCTTGAACAAAAGCGGGACAGGTCGCTAGTTACTAATATACTCATGTTGACTACAGATGGAAAAGGTTCGATGGTTCGGGACTAGCCTATTACGATGTTTCCTCCATCGTTTCTATACATATATTGACTTGGATAAGCAAAAAGTTTATATTCAAACTAGTGGGCGCCCGCAGCTTCGCCTGCTCACCTTTAGGGGTGAATTCTAATAAACCATGAAGTACGTGTTCAATGAAATATTTTTAAGAGTCTCAATTTCAAATATGGCGATTTAAAGAGCGATTTTACAAACTTTTAAACCCCTTATTTGCCCCTTAGGGGGAGAATTCTAGGAAACGATGAAATACGTGTTCAATTAAATACTTTTAAAAATCTAAATTTAAAATTTTATAAAAATCGGTGCCGATTAAATTTTTTTTCCATACAAACTTTAAACCTCTATTTCACCCCTTTAGGGTTAAAATTTTTCAAAATCCCTTCTTAGTGGATGTCCAATCTTATACATTGCTCTTGGCGCAAAGCTATTACTGAAATATAATTAACCTAAGTAGTTTTTTGCATGATTGATGCACAAACTAACAGTGCTTCTGCACCATCCATGAGCACTTTTAATTTATAAAATTATTAGTTGACTTAAATTACTCATTTCTTACTAGCAGCCTCAAACTATATAATTAAATTTAATTTCACAGAACACCTCATTATACGTAGCAAGCAACTGCTAATAATAAAGAGATAGAGTAGAACCCGAAGAACTTTCAAGCTCGAGCAAAAAAAGGGCATTTTTATTAAAATTTTAATTTTCGTTTAACGTTCAAAGTAAATATTTACATCCGAGTATAATGACACAAAACGAGCCTCGCTGTGTCTCCTTTCATAACAAGCAGTGGCTGCGTCGACGATCAATTACCGTGCTTGGGATTATATAGACCATGAGACTGCATCCATTGAAATTTATATAAGAAAAGGAAAACTAGATTAACCAACTAAAAACGCAATGAATATTTCCAGTGTCATCAAATTCCACGTGTAATTGATTCGGTCAGCCCCCATAGTAGCGGAAGCGCGATTGAGACACACAAATGTTTGGCGTGGGATTACTTTCCAATTGGAACGTGCCTACGAAGACGGCGGCGGATCCCACTTATTTGAGCTCCAATTATCCACAATCGCTGAGCAAATACTCATAGAAATGAATTATGGTATGCATATTAGATGATAGTGGAGTGCTTCAACAAATTATTTATAACTTTCAGCTTCCTTCTTGATTAAAATAAAAATGATAACGGAGTTTTTTATACTTTTAAGAAGAATAACAGAATATATCTTGGAGCTCTAGCCACCGATGGCTTGGACTCCTCTCTCACCCTCAGAAAAGTGATTTTTTATATTTTCAAAGGTATTTTTTATAACAATTTATGTTTAGAAATGTGAAATTTATTTCTCTTATATAATAAAATTATATAGTGTATCGAAATTCATAGTCTGGAAATTCCTAAGAGGATGAGTTAAAAAATATTCATTAGAAAATTTTCATTCAACGTTAAGACGTTAAATGAAAAATTTCTACATGCAAATAAAGTCGGAGACGACGACTGATTCACATAAAAAACAGTTAAAAAATCTTTGCCCATTTTAATACAAAACAAATTATTTTCATCCTCGGCTTAGAATGGACAACAGCTTTTAAGTGAACAAAAAAGACATTTGTCACTACTTGTTACTTGTAGTTCTCAACTTGTGAAACGTTAACGGCGAGACTTAAAAGGGAACAAATCGGAAACGCTAAGAGAAGTTCCTCCTCCTTCGATTACACTTCTTCTTAATGAATTTGTATTGTATTCTATTTATTGTTCGCGTTTTAACCAATGAAATGGTAAAGTTATTTTATTTTATTTTTATTTTTAACTTCATGCTGTATCCCGCACCAAACAGAATAGGCAGAGGGAAGCTGGCAACCTAAGAAGT
>DWNA01003079.1:0-10580 GCA_018249835.1 Heliconius besckei
AATTCTTATCTATAATTATTCATTAGAAATGTAGTTCAAATATTACTTTCTTTCTTACTTTAGATACGAATAACTAAATGTATAATACTTAACATCCTGACCCTTCAACTACAGTGTGTGACCTCAATTAATAAGTAAAACGATATAGTAGAAAATCTCATACGATAAATTTGACGACCCATCACATTTAGAAAGTTTGCGTGCATCTAATAATCAGTAACGCCTGTTTAAATATTTTAACAAGCATTTGCACAGTTATCGTTGTTACATTATTTTTATAAACAAAAAGACAAATATGTCCATAACAAAAATAAATAAATCAACTTCACGCTGTATATATGTAGGCAGAGGGAACCTAGTGTTCTTTGTGCTGAATTCTGGAGACATTTCATGTTGAGTGGCAAATTATTTTTTAAACAAAAAAGCCGACTTCAACCAGATCTTACGAGTATAATCAGAACCTAACCAAACTCTTATCAAATTGCCCTTGAAGTGTGTCCATTTCAATAAAAAAAATCACCAAAATTGGCGTGATATTGAGTTATTCCTGCATTTGTCGCTCACATACTTAAGATTTTTTTTCTTAATGCTAATTTAAGACTTATGGAATTTTCACATAGATTGATGGTTATCCGTGAGAAATTCAAATAAGTCGCATAATCCAGAAATGAACCCAATTAAAATGGGACCACACAGGAACATCAGCTTTCAAATAAAAAAAGAATCATCAAAATCGGGTAACTCAGTCAAAAGTTCTGAGGTAACAAACAACAAAAATATAGAGTCAAATTGATAACCTCCTCCTTTTACAGAAGTCGGTTTTTTCTTGCATAGCAAGATAAACAAATGAAATACAGTGTGAAGACACTTCGTTCTCATTTAATTTTATCACGTTAGATTTTTCTAATTGAATTGAAATTTTCTCCAATATTACGCATATTTGTATTTTATAGAAATTAAGTTTTTTATAATTACATATTAAAAAATATTATGTTGTGTAAGCAAGTTAATTATAATAAAACTAATTAATTTTATATATTGATTAAGACATGGTCATACCAAGTATAAGTTATTTAACATCTCCTTAAGTATACAAGATATTAAGAAGCTCGTTCAATTATGAGACGTTCGTTCGACGACACCCAAGACAGCTGATTAAGCCTGCATATTAACTGTTAACATGGATGAGTAGGATGTGATTAAAGCTAAATGGAATCAACGTATGTCCAATTAAATTTGCAAACTAATGTTTATAAATTATATTTTAGTGTGTGCAATAATTTAATAATATGTACATATGATTTTTCAGCTTGAAGCTGTATTCCTCAGGTAGACAGAGAGCCTAGTGTTAAGACTCTCCACTCCTCACGAGTGGTTGAGCTTAATACTGTGCTTTGCCTTGACATCACAACGAAGAAATGAAAATATTAAATATTTTATTTTCTTGAGTAGGAATCGAACCTACACACAATCTGTAGCCTTTACATTCACACGCCTTTGCAATTCAAAAAAAATAACGCAGTGACTTGTTGTGTATGCATTGCATAATTTGTATTAGGACAAAACTTCATAAAGTGTCTTAAGTAGTATAATTTGGAATAATCATTGGAATAAATAATCATTATGTCAAATTAACAATGATCCTCAGAAAAAGATTATTTGAATTTTAATTAAACAAAAAATAAAAATAACCGGTTGTGAAATTTTTAGTCTATCCACACAATTGGAATGAAAGTTAATTTACATTTTATTAGATTTAAATACTTGCTTGAAGTTTTAGTATTAATTTATATACGTATGGAATATGAAACTGAGTAGAGACGATGCTTCGTGTGTGAAACAATAAGTGAAAAGCAGTTACTTGGAGTTACATAGGTAAGTCCATCGGAAGCGTCGTCGATAGGATCGTTCTGGCTACAATGGAGCTAATTACGACGCGTGGACGCCGAGGCCGGAACACTTGGAACAATGCCCGCTCGAAGCCGCGGACCAGCTATCTGTATCTATATGTACCTTTTGTTCACTTGTCTTACTTTTATCACAATGGAATTAAACGAATTATTTAAACTATTGCAGTAAGAATGGTGGATTATATCTATAAAATGCTTTAAAAGGTAATTATTTATCTTTACGTGTACAAATTATGGCAAATTATATTATTCTTATGCTTAGTGACAACTGAATCCGTCATTTTGATATTCAATGGGACAATTTTCGTGCTTTAGTTTTTTTTTATTGCCTTTACTAGATTATTATTATTTGGCATCTTTAACTTATTTGTTAGAGTTGTTTATCAAAATCTCTAAATTGCAATGAAAATTTCAGTTAGGGAATGAAAGACATTCATATTATCAAAACATTTTATTAGCAAACTTAAGTAGGAAAGTAAAAAATATATGAAATTTATTACAAAACTGTAAACGTGTAAAATTATGGTAGCTACGAATTTCTTTACATTACGT
Source organism: Heliconius besckei (assembly GCA_018249835.1). Lineage (NCBI taxonomy): Eukaryota > Metazoa > Arthropoda > Insecta > Lepidoptera > Nymphalidae > Heliconius > Heliconius besckei. Next base: position 2,463 of record DWNA01003079.1, read on the forward strand.
ATAGACCTTATATTGATACTGATATGGATGACCAGATATAATTGATAAATAGGAAGGCAACTAGAGTCCTATAATGTGAGAATCTTTTACAATATTATTAAATTTTTTTTTGTTTGCGATTTAAATTTAAAAGTGTCAGAAGTAAAATTTCATAAATGCTATATTAAAAAATATAATATTGCAAAAGAGTTCCAGATAGAAGAAATCTTGTTGTTTGGCCATCATTAACTCGTGAGCTGTACCACGTGTGTCAATTATGGCATTAAAACGTTTGTGCTTTAGATATTTCTTATAGATTTATTTAACTTTATTAAACGCATCCATCGACACGGTGATACTGCTCTAAAGGCACATCTACGACTGCGTTCCTTACAAAGGGTACTGTATCAATAGATATACATTAGTAAAAATCACAGCTCGGGTTAATTGAAATAAAATTAACTTTTGTATTCTCTTTTCGTCTTAACCATAATTCTATAAATAAATAATAAAGTATTATACAGGACGAACTCGGTTTAACATTGAAGTGGACATTAATACAATTTAGAAATCCACACATTGAGCAACAATAAAAATTCCAAATAAATAACAATATATTTACAAGTTGTTAGTCACTTCCTAACAATCACTCGATCCTCCACTTCCATGACGTCCTCGAAGCCGAATTGGTATATTAAAATTAAATTACTCTTACGTCAATCAATAATATAATTAATAGAAATCTTACAAACAAGTAATTATGAAATAAAATCTAATAATCAACTCAGGAACAAATGCAATAATAATTGATCAAATTAGAAGATCTTTTCGAAAAAGTTCTATAAAACCAACATAAATTAATATATTACATGAATATATTATCAACCATTTATGCGATAGCATATTGTAAGGTAGCCATAGTTTCTTATAACTAATTGGTAAATCTCTCAAAAATATCTTAATGCTTATAAAATAATATCTATAAATTCGCTAACATTTCAAATATCATCTAATGAGATACAAGAGAATAATTTTAACGTCACATATTAGTTTCTCTCTTCAAATTGGTTACACAAATGTATTTACAATTAATGAGTATTGTTAAAGGAATTTTCTAAGCTTCTTACAACTAGCTTTGTAAAATATTAAAAAGAAAAGAAAAAAATATGGTATGTTATATGTAAAATCGTTTTCCATTTATAGGATTCAATCGGTCAAATACCCTGAGAATTATTGCAAATAAAAAAAAATAATTAAAAAAACAAATGCTGCATGAGTAGTTATGGTTATTTGAAATTAATAATTTAGCTTTACTATTCAAAACTTGTAATTTTATTACGATAGTTGTATTTATTTTATATTACATATTTTAAAAACGCATTATTTGGAAAAGTTATGTATTACGTCAATATTTAAATTTTAAAAATAACATTATACTCATATCATGCAACATTTTCTAGCACAGATTACAAATAAATTTCATAAATAATAAATATATTTTTAAATAAAAATAACTGAATTTATATAAATATTTTAAAATTGTAAAATTAAAAATTAAAATTAATTGTATTACATTCAGAAAAATAAAGACATCTTTCTGGAGTCAAGTACCTAAGGAATATTCAGTTTGTGATAAAATAGTCTTTCAGTTACATAGAAACAATCATCGGCAGTGACGTGTTTACCTTAACTTACAAATTGTATTTATATTGGCAAGAGATATAAATAAAGATTCAGATAAAATCTTAAATTATTGGAAATTACCGAGTACTATATAAAATGCGAATGATGCTAAAAAAACATCAAAATGAGTATTAGCGTATTATGACAGATTAAAAATCACCACACTTTGCATCCATAGCGTAATACTGAAATTGTATCAACAAATAAAAAGATTTAAAAAAAAAAGCCACAATGTTTGACCACCCGGACGTGCAATTTACTTCCGCGTCGCCACATAAGTTTGAGTATAAAAACGAATGTCATTTTAAATTATAAAAGGAAATTATAAATTATTATTTTTAATTAATTATATATATCTATACATAAATAATAGATAAATAAAATATGCTTTTGTATATATTAACTACAATTTAAGCTGAGCCAGTGACCTAGTTTTAAAAATAAAAACGTAGAGTTTTACACTTAATAAGTGTATAATCCAAAATATAAGGAGACTGTATAATTAAATTTTTGTTTCAATCGATATAGGCAAAGTAAAATGAGACTAAGCTTGATGCTGGACCAATACAATTACAGTAGTGTCACGACTCGATACCTATTATAAAAGACCCACGTTTCCTGTTAAAGAGGTCATTCAGATCCAATTTGTAATAATTTTTCCGCGTCTTATAAAAGCTTTGTAATATTTAAATTAATATATATTTTTTAAATATATATAAGTTTTAATTTTTGTAATCGTTTGTAATTAAGCTTTGATATATTTTATAGAACGTTATAGCAGCTACAAATAAAAAGATAAGTTAAAAATGCTCGTATTAGATACTTTCATAAATAACAGGGTGCGGCACTGCACGAAAGGAATAAAGAAAGGCCAATTTGTTAGATGGGAAAGGGAGCACAATTTAAGAGATAGCTATTGAAATATTGGTATTTGAAATTTATAGCAATTTAGGTGTAATAATACTTCACCAGATATGGTTGTTTTTAATGCTATATAAACGTTACCCTGTTTCCTAAGCTTAAGCTTTTAATTTTTACTTTTAGTTGCTTTTACTTTTAGTAAAAATAGAGAAAGTAATAATAATAATATTTTTTTGCTATTACTACTAATAAAATATTATTATAAACCAAAAAAAATATATAATGAGTGTTATTCACGTCTCGACATAAGGAAAATACTGAGCAAGCAAAAGCAAGACAGTATGTACGATAGTTGAGCGGTGAAAGATAGTTTGTACTGAATGTTGTTTCTTTTACTCTGTTTTTTATTATTTTTTAGAAAGTTTGCCCGGGCGCTTCGTCGGAGAAATTACAGTGCGGATAGTCTATTGGTAATCCTAAATTTGCTCATCGTTGTTGGTTTCTTATCTTATTACTTTTTATTGTACCTTAGAAATGTCTACTACATTAACAAAATATCATAATTGACGCGTATAAATTATAAAATGGAGCAAAACATGGATAGAAGTACTGTATAAGAATTTCCTATAATCTTACATCTTTATAAAATATTCATATATTATGACTTATACAAATTGAATGTATAGTTTAAATCTCGTAAATTAAAAACACTTAATTGTACCTGTAGAACTAACTAAAGCTAAAAGTAGTCGGTAACGGATGGAATTACATACAAATTAACAAGCTTTACAACGGTTGGGAATCTTTTTGTTACATTCTTGCCTTAACTGTTTAAACTATTCGTTTATTTAGCACCTTACCAAATTCATCTGATATTTCAGCCTTTAAAAGTTTATGAATGAATATATTGCGTGTAAGCGGTTACCGTTGTTTAGTCGGCTTTGCGGCGCCATTAGCTGCACTTTTTTGAGCTATATGCGTTTGGTAGTGTTTCGCAAGGTGTGCCTTCTGTCGAAAGCTTTTTCCACATAGAGAACAAGTGAAGGGTTTCTCTCCTGTATGCGTTCTCACGTGCACGTTGACAGAGTACTTGTCCTTAAAACCTTTCGAACAGATGGAGCAGTAATGAAGAGATCTTTCTTTTCTGACTCCATTTGACGTAGATGTTGCAGCCTGAACAGCGGTTCCCGTCTGCGCTTGAGCTGAAGGTGGTGAATTCTTATTTGGCGGTCTTTTATATCTTTTGCCTGGTTTAGTGCTTGAAACAGTAGGTGATGCTGTTACAACGTGTATATTGTGTGGTAATTGTACTTCACCAGCAGGTATCATTGTAACTAATTCGCCATTTACATGATGAATGTTATAAACGCTGCGTGTTGGATCTATAGGTTCGACAGTGCAGAAAGGTTGTACTGATTCCCCTAATTCTGTTGCAATTCGCTTTAACTTTTCATAATCATCTGGATAGGTTGTGTCAAGCTGAGAAAGGATAATGTCATCAACACTTTGTGTTGAGGTTGGGTTTTCTCCATTAGCTACACCAGTAGCAGTAGGCTCTTCTAATAAGATAGAAATAACGTTACCGTTAGCCGGCCCTATCGCCATTAATAATTCGGTATCGGTATCTTTACTATCTTGGTACATGGACGGTACGTCTGCTTTGTTATTATTGTTAATAATAACAGTCTTTAAATCTTGTTCCGAACTGAGTTTTGTGGTAGAATTTTTCTGTTGTATTGTACTATATCTAATAAAAGCTTTTCCTTGTAGGGCGCTCCGTAATAGAGACTCGTTTGATTCTGTATTTTGGTCAGTCAATTTCCAGTCATTATTATTGTTATTATATTCGACTTCTAACATTGTTGGTGTACCAATTATAGTGCTATGTGATGAGTCATCTTTCTTGTCATTATTTTGAAAGTCATTGTCATCATAATTAAATGGTTCAATTTTAACTAAGCTACTAGTACTTAATTCTGTTGCTGGATTTTCCGAATCCCCTTCTTCATAGTTAAATGTATCTTTTGCGAGTATATTTGGATTAAGTGCATCTTGATTGAAATCGTTAGGAAATCCATTCATATTTAATATTGTTTCTAAATCTAAAGAAGAATTTTGTTCCATATCTGTGGGACTTGACATGGAAACATCTTCCTCTTTACCCCAATTGTAGGGACGGTTCGTATTTGTCTCGTTAATATCTTGGTTGAGAACAGTTAACGTATATATTTGCCCGTCGGTGTTGTTGCTAATTAATTTATTTGAAATGGCAGTATCGCTACACGGATGCGTTCCATTTATTTCATTGTCTTGGTTCCAGTAATATTTATTGAGATCTTCTAGCATAGCCGTCTCTAGGCGATCTCTGTCTCTGTCCACATTCCATATAGAATCAAAACTTTGTAATGGATTAGAACTAGTTGCCGTTGTCATACTGTTAGTGGTTGTCGACTGCACCCCGGTCACACTGAGTAAGCTGTTATTATTCTGTTCCTTGGGTTCTTCTGACAACAGCGGGTTGGAACGCGAGTCAGGTGATTCCATGAATACATTGACAGATCGCATTTGTTGTTTATATTGAGCGTCCGTTATTTCATTTGAAGTAACAAAATCAAAAAAATCCGATTTTGATAATTCCGGGGCAGTGGCCGTCATGACTACTAAATTGTTTCACAAAAAAAGAAGGCCCCTTAAGAGCTTAAACAAATTATACATTAAATAATATTGTGCTATATATTTTTTATTTTTTTTTGTACTAAAATAAAATAAATCTATATTTAAATAAGTGAGTTATATTTAACCCGATATGACTTGTACTTTATTGGCAGCCGCAAGAGCTTCGGTAACTGATAATGCGTGAGGCGTGGGTGATGGTGCTATTCTGAAGTGTTCAGTACACTTAATTTGATAGGCGGACCAATGGAATGTGCAAACTTGATCCGAACGTTCCTTTTTCCCATTATTCACCCCAAGCCGTATACAACTTATGAACGAGTCACTGTTTCACAATCACAGCACACTTAAGAACACATTCCATTTTTCTGATGTTACTGAGAGTCCAACGGAGACTTGGCCAATATCTGAAAAGAAAGAAGAAAATATTATTATTTTACTTATACAGACCACAAAAAAATTCAAATAACATTAAATTATATAGAACATTACAACAAAGTCGTCGTGAATATTTAATTAATAAGATATTTGGTTTATATGCTTAGATCCTGCACGAAACCAGGGCGAGCGAGTCACGCGGCGTGCCGACCAGGCGTCACGTAACGGATGCGCTGCAGCTCTTGTCGAATTGTTATTATTAATTAAGCAAATGAAAAGTATATGATTTACTGGACATATTTATCATCTGTACATACAATGTAATAATTTTCGTAAACGGAACTATTTAGTTACAGTCAATGTTAGAAATGGCTTAACAGTTTTAAGTATAGTTTTCACTGATGTATTTTAATGAATTTGTGTATATTAAAATTGAGGTTCACGGTGTTGAGGATGTTAAAAATAAGAATAGCGCTTTTCCAAAAAGACAATAATACCTGCCAAGACAGCTTATTTTATTATAAAACATGAAAATCGGAAATTACGATCGAAATTATACGTTACCTATTGAAATTTGTATTTTTTTGATTTAGTTCAGATATAGATTCCACATTATAACTGTATCAACTGACATACGTAATATTATACGACGTGATTCGGTTCGCGGGCTTTGCTCCAATTCATCGTGTCATTTGACAAACCTTTCTTATTTTAAGTATCATAAAATAATTTAAAGTATATTATTTATTATGTCATAAAAAACAAAAAAATGTAAGGCCTTCGTGGAGCAACGGCACAAGGGTGTGACTACAGCGCAATGGTTGTAAGTTCGATCCCCACTCGAGGAAGTGAAATATTTATTTACGTTTATATTTCCATTTCTTTGCTTTGGTGTCTTCTGCCACTCAACACGCAATGCCTCCAGAATTCAGTAGAAAGTAGGGAACGGAGTGTCTTAACACTAGGTTCCCTCTGCCTATATTAATTATTTATTTACTAATCGGAATAACTTTAGTGTTCTAACTTTTTCATTTTAAAAATATCTATATATGTACATTGGAAAAAAAAACAATTCAATAAAACTGTTTATAAAAAATTCTCTACTGTAAATATTTCAGTTCTCTTCTGTTCTGTGAATATTTTATACCAATTTTGTCAAACAAAATACTAATTGATATAAATTAGCAATTTCAATAACATACGTCGTTATGAACAGAAGAAGTACTTCCGTAGATACAACGCTTCAAACGTTTGTATTGAAAAGCAAGTATTCGATAACTTTTAATCAAATTGTCATATTAGTCTACAGTACTGGGTTGTTGAATGCATGTAAGAACATGTTATTATTTACCATTTGACCTTTTGATCTTTCCAAGATGAAATTGCTATCCACGGTTAATTATAACTCGTTGTCGCAACTTCAATTTACCTCTAATAGTTTAATATATTTTTGTTGCTTTAAGCTTGCTACACACTGAGATAATTTATTTAAATCGTAAATGAAACTATTTATTCTTGCATGTAAAATCGGGTCGAAGCTCGTAAAATCTTGGATTCAATCTGTACTTTAGTACTGAAACATTAAAAATTATGTAGGTACTTAATTAATATTAGAATATTGAGAATTAAACTGAAGAAATTTTAGTGTTCAAAAGTACACAATATCACGTTTTAATACAAATTTAATAAATTAAAATTAAATGTAAGTTGAAATTTAGTAAGTCTGTATGCCGCACTGTAGAAATGTAGACAAAGGGAACCTAATGCTTAAACACACTTGCCGTTAAATTTTGGGGGCATTGCGTGTTAAGTTAAGGGGAACTTAACAAATATTAAATATTTAAATTTCGTCGAGTGGGAATCGAACCCACATCCTGTCTTTTACAGACACACTCTTGTGCCCCTGCCAGGCTAGTCGTGGGCCTCAGCAACAAAGTAACATTTTCTAAACGTCCATTTACATCAGAATGCAGTTTTTTGTCTGTAAGGGATGTTAAATTATGTATCGTAGTGCATGTAGGTTAACGAGTGTTGCGCCAGCGTGCGCCTCCACCAGCCAATCGGACCACGATACAATCGTTTCATTGTTACAATTCATATAAAAATATCGATATAAATATTGATTATATGTTTCGATTAAATCTTTTCATATTAAAACATTTTAATTATATAAAAGCTGAAGCTCACGAAATTTATATAATAATACGAAATTATAGTATAGAACATTTTGCATTGATTTTTGATCCTAAACTCTTATCTATAGTTAAATTAATAAGTATCTTATAATAAATGAATATTTTTATAAGAATAATATTGTATTTTTTTCTATTAAATACAGTAGCGACAAATCTGGCACACATATTATTGATAACTCTAAAATGCGGATGAAAAAAAATATTAATATGTAAGTTTTCATATAAACGAACACTAACATACTACTAAATACAAAATTAAATTCTGCTTAAAGTATTCCGCGTATAGTAAAGTCACGTCGTCCCGCTCTTAAAACGTAATCCAACCCGCAAACGAGAAACATAACTCCAT
>DWNA01003080.1:0-10577 GCA_018249835.1 Heliconius besckei
AATAATAAGTCTCCACTTATTATTATTTTTTAACTTATTTTAATTATTAAGGCTTACATTTTCGCGGACGTAGCCGCGTCCGGGCCCACTAGTATTTTCTATAAAACGTTAGTTTATAACGTTCCCAACTTGTACGTTGTACACTTCTTCGAATGAGTCACTCGGCTCTTGCATACTTTTCCAAGACAAAGTACGCAAATTTTATGATGCTGTCATAAGTGTTTAGTACGGGACGATTAGACTCATAATGTTTGAATCATGTGCACGTCTCGTATTCCGACATATAATAATACAGTGCTATTGCAACCCTTGCCGCAAGTCGCCACTCGCCAGCGAATAATACAACCTACAATCAAATTTCCCTATGAGTCATTTGAAACTCTGCCAACACCATCTGCCCTTTGTTTATGTACCCCAATATATTAAGTTGTTCATGAATTACGAGTACAATTTTAGTGTAGACTTTCTAAGACACGACAAACTGTACAAATTAAGAAACAAATAGATCGCTGTATCGATGGTGTCTCGCCAGGGCTAGGAGAGTGGAGAGTGGAGAGTGAAGACGGTGTGTCTGTGAGTCGCACAGCGGCGCGCGTGGATTATCGATCTGCCGCGAGCCCGCCCTCACCCGACGTCACCGCTTGTGCCTAATATATCGTGCATTTTACATTTAGTCAACAAAAGTAATTACTTTTTAATGTTAGCAACGAGGTAAACGGCGTAAACTTTTCGTTCTCGCGAGTAAGTAATGCTCGACTTCAAATGTTGCAGCTTTCCATCTTGCATCATTGCAGAAAAATATTTATTTGTATATGCTGGCCGATTCCCGCACGATGAGGTCGTAATAAAGGCAAGTTTATATTAAACTAATATAAGCGTTAATATACACGAATATCACTATAACGTGCTAACGGATAGAAGTATATTTAAATAAGTTTTCAAATGATATTTTCGTTTTGGCCGAATTTAGTTTTAACTCGAAAGAAGAGAACCTTTCAAAGCCGGTGATGTAAGCTCAGTTGACGTAACTCGACAGACTTACTTGTCACTTGTTCGTCGGCGACTCCGCTCATGATCCTTGAGGGCACTATTTGAATGAGTAGAACTGAACACGACACGCGGTTCACGTATAAACGTGTGACGTGAGCTCACCGCTGTGAGTTGTTCACGTATGCGCTCAGCGCGCTCAGCGCTACGGAACCACCTCTAAATTTAGCAATGCAACCATCACACTCGCATGGTATGGTAGGTATGTACAGACGCACACGTAGCTCAGTGGCAGGCTGGCAGGACCGCAGGAGCCAACGCCTTCTGCCACAACCGTTGAGTTTACCGAAATTATAATAACAATACCCGTGCCATATTTAACTTTTTTGTAAAAGCGTGCTGCGCTAACTGGGTTTTTGTAATCACGCTTCAGTGCACTTTTAAGAGATAAAATGAATATGAAAATACAGAAAAACTGATTGGTTTTCCTCAGACGCCATGATGGTAGTCGGACATCCTTCCCTCCGAGTGAGAGGTGCTTTCAGCGGATGCCGTTAGACGCGCGGCTGCTGCGGTCAACGCTCTTGCCGCTTGGCCAGCGCCGCCACCCACCTACTCCTCGGCCTCGCAAGCCGCATTCGTGCATTTTACATGTTATACGCAAATAAATTTCACGAAAAAATATTTTAAAATACAATATACGACGTTGTCATACAACATAACATATGTACGCACTAAAAGACGTAAGCGACCATCTCATTTATACATTATCCATTTCTAACGACGAATTGATTCCTAAAAGACAATTGTGTCATACATCAGAGTTTTACCTTCAATATTCATAGAAACTTTTAAAATCGAACGACGAACATCGCACTCATGTGCAAAAATAGCTTCATTTGTTGCCTAGGACTAATAAAATATATTTCGTTCAAACTCTCATGTGGAAATATAAATATCTAGAAATGCGTTTTAATATGGTAACGTGTCAGTTTTGGTATCAATTAATAAGTAGAGCTTACCGAGTCCCATCTGGCAGAAGATGACCTCCGCCTCGATCACGTGTGCGACGGCGGTGCGCTTCTCCGCTTGCGGTTTGCTATCGATCGAAGCGGGCTCGGGGCTGGGGGCCTTCCGCTCCGGCTTCATGGGCTCAGGCTTCGGCACAGGCGCGGCTACCGGAGCGGGCGGCAGCTGGACTTCCGGTGCTGGCGAAGGTGCCGGCTTGGGCAGTGCCTTGCTTTCGGGTTTCGGGTCGAGCTTAAACTCGACGACCGGAGCAGATGCTACTGGGGGTGTCGCCGGAGCGGGGGCCAACACAGGCGTAGGGTCGGGGACAACAGGTGCAGGCGGTTCAGGGGCTGGCGCACTCAGTTTTAACGGTTCCGGTCGGTGCAGCGGCGATTCGCCTGCGGTGTCGGCGTCAGATTCGCTGTCTGTAAACTTGTCCGCTAAGTGGTCAGCTTTGTCGGAGACGGAGGGTGCACGCGGCGAGTCTACGAATTCGTCACGTTCCATATCGAGAAAGCTCTGGGTGGCGTGTCTCGCGGCACCGTGCGCGCTGTGAAGCGGAGACTCCTCGGGCTCGTCGCGCTTGCCCTCGCGGTCCAAGTGTTCGAAGTCATCGGTAGAGTCCTGGTCGCGCTTCATGGCCGCGGCCGGCTGCGGCACGAGGACGTCCGGCCCCGCGCTGTCTCCGCTCGCGAGACTTCCTAATAAATTATCGGCGCTATCCATATTTAATTCGAGAATAATATATAAATGAAGACTACAGGAAAGTAATCAATAGTGGGTGCGGTGGCACGAAGTGGATAGGATGGTGTGCGCAAAAGGTCCTGTCGTGCCTCCTCGTAGTGTCGGACTGAGGTGTGCACTCCGCTGCACGACGTCGACGTCACTCAGCACAACCGCGGACAACGGTATTACTCATCGCCTGCAAGGCTGCGACGGACGACCGGCCCGAGCGATGGAGCGCGCCGCGACTTGCGAGGGTGGCGTCGTGTGCCGCCTAATTTTTTTATTGTTAAAACATGAAAATACACAGTATCGAAAATTATATGTGTTAAAATATACACCAGTTTAAATATATCAATAAATGAAAGCTCACGGAATGTGTCTGACCGTGTGCGATCTCGGAAAAAAATAGTAAGAAAGTATGAAAAATTTAGAAATTATTGACAAGTTTCAGCCATAGGACTGCTTTACCGACAATGTTTTAAGTCACATTTGTAACCAAGTAAGGTATATAATGTAAAATATTAATAAATAATTAAAATAGCTTTATAAATGAAATATTTAAATTTGTAAAACTTAGATGTTATAAAATTATCATACTAGATTGATAATTAATCACATAATTAAAAGATTTTCTTTGCTGCAAAAAAATCGATTCTTATATCGATTTCATTAATGAAACTAATTAAAAAAGTTTAACGACTAATTAAAAAAAGTTTAGGAAAAGGTTTATATTTATCTAAAATCTCTTATATAAAACGTAATAAAATGGAAATATTAAATGTTTCAAACTCATATTATAGTTTCGTAACTTCGAGAAGTGACCTTTTCTACAATATTGCATTAGTGCCTTGGCATAGTAAAAGTTCACTTTTAAAGTGTGCATAATATGTATGAAAAAGATTTTAACTAACGAAAAATGAAAAACTTATAAATTTATGCACGTTTTAAATATTAATCTTAATAACTAACTAGTTGTTAAACTAATGTATTAACTAAGGAATTTTGTGTTGACGGTGATGCCAAGTAATCGCTGATCGATGATAATTATATAAAATTTATTAAACTACCGTAAATAAAATTAACAATGCAATGTTAAATCTCTAGCAATAAGTTAAAATTCCTATAAGCGCATACGTCTGAAGGACTACTCAAAATTTCGTAGGTATATTAATATATACCTAAGAAAATTTGAGTGATACATGTAACAACAACAATAACATGTAACAATGTAACACATTAGGTTCCTTTTTGTCATCCTTCAGGTTTCCCGAGAATTTATGCAATTGGATCGCCAGTTTTCTTACTGGGCGCAGCATCAAGCTCACTGTCGACGATTTTTGCACAGAACTCTGATGTCCCCCAAGGTGCGTGCTGTCCCCTACGCTGTTTCTTCTGCACAACATTTTTTTCTGCCGCCCCATTTGTTCTATCGCCAGTATCTCAGTGACATTGGGCCTTATTGTTTCGAGGGACTGCCCGATCTGTATCGTGATCCTCTGGAAAGCAAGGCTGCAAATAAACTGGGGGTCATTAGCAGAGCGAGACAGTACTTCACGCTAAAACATCGTTTAGCCCTGTATAGGGCCCTGGTTTGGCCTATATGAAGTACTGTTCTCATCTCTAAGCTGGTGCATCCCAATATCAGCTTGACCCATTTGATCGCATACAACGTAAAGCCGTTCGAATCGTTGGGTGTTCAATGATCCGTGAAAGGCTTGACACTTTGGCTATGCGTAGAGACGTCTCCTCATTGTGCGTTTCCTACTACATTTATAATGGGGAGTGCTCTGGGGAACTGTCTGTGATCTTGTCTGTCTTGTTCTTTTTTTTTTAGTTACTAAAACAAATATTTAAACGATTAATTATTGTTGCTTTTCAGTATTTATGCATTATCACATTTTTAATAAAAAGCGTTTATATAAATTACATGACAGTGATGCCAAAAGTATTTATGTATCACAAATCATTTGTAAAGAAAAAAATAATGCAGGTTTTTGAAGTTCAAATGATTTCAATTCTATATATAAATTTTCTTGACAAAGATCCATTAGAAAACGACATGACAAATCGATACTAACTCCGTTTATCAGCTGCTAAGGTACTGTCACCGACAAATGACAGTAATGTCGGTAAAACAGTAATGCAAATTAATAAATTTATCACATTACGCGCTGCAACGCTTTAATGCAGCTTTTTAAAAATATATAAGAAAAGCATTATCTAATTACAGCGTAGCTGACGTTAGCTTTCATCGCCAAACCAAATCTATAAGCATGGCGGCCACTGAGGTGATTGGTTGTGTGGAAGTCGATGAAACAGAAACTGAAACTAAAAATTTGAAATCCAATGGCATAGATGAAAAAAATGTAAATGGGGAAATTCATCACCACAAAAATGGCTTTGCTAAATCAACGCATATTATTAATGGTGTGTCTGTAAGTAGAATATTTTATTTGTTTTTTTTCTGTTCCACTGCAATGCACTTTCGCTGTATAATTAGTGCCGAGTAGGAGATATTCCTGACAGCCAGGCGCAAGCGGCAGCCGAGGCTGTCACGTCCCACTAGCCACTAGCCCTCTGACCTTGCAGTCGCAAGGGACAAGGGTGCGATTCATTAGATTCTGTTTGCTTTTGAGAAGAATTGTTGCCAAGGCCACACCAATAATGTTGATTGCTGTAAAGATGATAAGAGCAGCATTGTAATCTATTTAGTAATATATTTGTTCAAATTATTTTTTATTTTATAATGGCATTTTTTATTACATATAGTGGAACCAGATTTCCACATAAATTATTGATATTTTTTGTGGTTCCTATATCAGCCAAATTACTTAAGTCGAGTATATAGCAATTACATTGCATGGCTTTGTTTTGTTTCACTATTAAAACCTGTTACAATCATGTTTGTAAAATTAGGAATATGGCAGTACAGAGGCCATTAAATTGAGAAGAAATTTTGTCAACAAAATTGTGTAGTTCAAAAATATATATTAAAAGTTGATTCAATTTCAGTCCTAAGAACCTATGAATTCGTTTAAAAAACCTATACCTCTGTGGCAATACCTCTAATAAAATATATACTGTAAATAATAGTTAATGTGAAATTTAATCTATTTTATTTGTCAGTTCTTTTGTAATGTTAAAAAATAAAGTTCAAATATTTACTATTGGTACCCAATATAGTAGGATTAAATTTTAATGAATATAATGACTATGTAGAGAGAGGAGATAGTTTTTCATCACTCTGACATCAAGATGAAGCAAGTGTAAATTTCCACCACATGACAGAAAAGTATGTGCAAAAAGTTTGTGGTGCACAGTCTCTTATCATTCAGTTCCCTCTGCCTAGTAAGCAGTAAGCTACATATGTGGGAAGCAGTGTGGAGCTTTACCCTATTCAGGAAGATAAAAGGTAAGCAAATCTGAAAAGGGTTACCTCATAGATCACAATTAATAGATACAAGGAGGATTTTTAAAGATCACTTTTATCAAAATCCTTACTTTGCTACAATGAAGCTGTCCTAAATAAATATTTAATGTCTCCTTAGACTTTTAAAAGTTGCATCATCATAGATGTAGGTGTAAGATACAAGTTCATAAAGGCTCATTTACATTTGCATAGTTATTCTCACTTGATCATTTCACAATTGACTACATTTTAGAAAAATATATTTTAAAACTAGCGGCCCTCCCGCGGCTTCGCCCGCTTGAACTACATGACTATTAATTTAATAAACAGACAGACTGACAGCCAAATGTGTCAAATGTCAATGAATAATTTAATTTACACATTCGGAAACGGCCTTAAATGTTAAATTATTGACTTGGGTAAGGATTTATAATATTCTTTGTAAAATAACTATAATGATTGCATTTTACATGGAATCCAAAATAATGAATTGATAAAATGAATCGAATATTGAATCGAAAATATTTAATTGAGAACTTCCTCCTTGTTTTGAAAGTTGGTTAAAAATAGAGATTTAACACAAACAAATACAGATTTATTATAAGTATAGATAAGGATTGCTTTATAATTGCAGGCAAACTCATGCCTTGATTTTATTCAAAAATGTACCAAAGCTTTTTATGAACAGATTTTGAAACATACAAACAAAACAAACTTTAGATGTTAAGTCGAGTTAAAACAAACAATTGGTGAAAATTTGAAGTCTTCAAGAATCGCTTCAGTACTTTTAGACAAGAAATTCTTGAGATTCTTTTTAAGTGTCCCTCTATCCATTTCAGTCAAAATCCTAAATATACAGACAAAATATTTTTACTGTTTTATTATAAGTATAGATTATCACATTTTTTATTTTTCATATTGTCATATATAAAGTCAAAGATTGTTATGTAAATTTAAATGTAGGTACTTATTTGCTTTGTTAAATAATAAAGTGAATTCAAGTGGGTAAGTCGAAATTATATATGACAAGTTTAGTTCCTGTCCGGCTACCTAGCCAATATAATACTTATTATGAACTCAAGTGTTTTATTTACGTTACATATGTAATAAATATAAACTGATATGTAAAAATGAACTATCTTTGAACTATCTTTTATATTGCTTCTGATGGCCTGGGTGCTATTATTCTTATATATGGCGACTTCTGCCTCTTTAAGCTTTACATCTAGGATCAAATATCCTCCGAGAATTATTTCCTCGCAAGACCTGAGCTTCACTGGTTTGTTAGCTTTTAGGACTGCTAGGAATTCGTGGTATGTGCTTCTGTAATGATCTTTGCGGCCCGATATAGGTACTAAGTCAGGTGAATTTACCTGATTCATTGCCACTCGTGTTAATTGCTGCCTCATTATCGCGTATTTTTTTCTTGCCCAAAAGTCCTCCTGCGACCGATATTAAGGCGCTGCAAGCGGTTCTTGGTGGTGAATGGCTTGTGCTTGGTGGTGAATGGCTTGCGCATGAGAATAATGAGTGGATTTCCATGTGGTTACCAGAATACTTAAGTTTTAAATAGCTAAGCTCTTCACTTCTATCCTCATACACTAAAACATTGTACTCTTATGCATCTCAGTCGGTCTACCACTTCGACGCACGCGCACATAAACCTGTCAGAGGGGCACCGCCGCACACGCCTCATTACGAAATGGAGTCGTAGGTATTAACGATAAAGTTCAAAGTTGTTGTGTGAGAGTTGAACATTGATTAAATGAGCGGTCGTAGGTATACTTGCGCCAATATCCTTGTGGTCACGACTTACGTAATATGTTTGTTTTCCCGCGTAGGTATATATGTGTTAGTTCCAACTAAATTTCCTTATTATTATCCTTAATTTCCCACCGCTTCGCCACACTGATGTTTGAACCTCACTCAAGGCCCGGGCCGCCGACGTGTTCGCTCGAAAACGAATCGACACAATTTTTCAAATATTATATAAATTCCTGCAGCGAGTACTTTACTGGTACTAGTTTTAGTTTTTCTAATATTTATCTTCTTCGTTGTTATAATAGTTTTCTTTATGAACTTTGTCAAAATTGTAAATATATTTGTTGATATTATCATTAAGAGCATTCAAAAGTTTCCCTAACTCTTGAATGCTAGGCTACATTTATAATATTTTTATGCCACAACTTATTCCCAATTTCTTTACAATAATAATAATGTCAAAGGTTCTTGACACTACACAGCTAATTTAGATGTTATTTAAACATTTAGAAGAAACATTGTTTTAATAGTATTATTTACATACATTTCAGAAAATGCCAGTGGACCTAAGCGAGCCAGTGCCATGGATGGACTGGTCGCAGCATGACATATTCCCAGGGTCCTTCGAGAAGAGTTCCCTTTGGACCGCAGCACTCACTCACGTAGGCCTCTATATACTTATGTTCCTGGGGTTTATGAACCAACTGCTGTTCAAACCTAAAGTCGCAACGGAAAGAAATAGAGAGGTGAGCCCTTTAATTAATTAAAATTTAATCTAAAATAATTAATCGAATATCGAATCGAAAATAATCAATTGAGGACATCCTCCTTGTTTTGAAAGTCGGTTTAAAATATAGATTAATTATAAACAAATACAGATTTATTATAAGTATAGATGTGGATTGATATATGTTTGCAGGCAAACTCATGCCCTGAGTTCATTCAATTGACTATAACTTTTTTTATTGAACCGATTTTCATGAAACAAACTTTAGATGTTTAGCTGGGTTAAACCAAAGAAATTGGTGAAAGTTTTACGTAAAACGATTTAGTACTTTCAGAGATTATTGTGACCATACACACAGACAGACAGACAAGAAATTAAAATATTATTCTTTTTAAGTGCCTCTCTATCCAACCAAATGTAGAGACAAAATATTTTTACTGTTTTATTATATATAGAGATTTTAATTTCTATTTAATTTGTTTAACGAAGGAAAAATCCCTCGTTTATTTTTTTAAAATGTAAAATTTGCAGTGTTATTGCTTGATCTCAAACATTGTAATGTTATATATAAAAGACCTACTATGATACACAAGTTTAAGTGATACATACTTAACTAGGAAGGTGACAAAACGTAATATATCTATTATTCAATTATTTTTTAGAATTCTGTGTTCTGAGGAACAATGAGGAAACAACAACATCAACCACGGTACGGTCCACCCCTTTATAAAATTGATCATATATGTCTTACATGATCAATTTTATGCATCTTTTGCTCTACTTATATCACATGGTAAATGCTCCTTTTCCAAGCCTCTACTGTTATATGAAAACAGCACATATATACTGACGGACGGTAGTCGTAATCATAGTATGTCATTTATTTATATACTACTAAAACGTGTCTCAAGTTTGAGAAGAAGTTGGCTTTTGGATGTTTTTACATGTCAAGTTTTAAAAATATTATTGAAAATGAGGAAAATAATTAATTTAAATATGAAAAGAATCTTTATTTTCTTGTATTCTTGCTTGTGTTCGTTTTTTTAACTTAATTATTTCCTTTTTTTTACTATACAATGTGTAATTTTATGAAATTTTCAAATATAATTAAATTATTTCATCGATATTCACAAATTTAAATCGTAATTTTATAAATGAATGCTTATAACGTGATACTAATTAATGACAGAATAATAAAAGTAGTTTCTTGTGACGCGGCGGGACAGTGTGAGCAGTAGTGCTTGCAAATGTATTTGAATAAATGATATTTTCAACATGAGTTTAATATGTTATAATAAAGTATAATACTCAAGACTTGATTGTTTTCCTCGAGCTCTATAAATACATAGAAGAAAACATCCTCAATGTATGGTGTACGGGTGATTTCATATATTTTATAGGACAATATGAAGTGATTGCCGAATATGAATGTTTGTATTAGAGCGGCCGTGGTCGTTGTGGGTTTAAACGTAAACTAAAGGCTACTTTATGGTACTAGTGGGCCCGTGCGGGGCTACGCCCGCCTGAAATAGAAATATTAATAAACATATTACAAACTAAAGACCCAGTCAATTCAGTAAAACAGTTGTATAAAATAACTGTTACGGCAATTAGCAAATTTGTCGAACTAAATACTTTAAATTGACATAACCTTTTTATTTATGATCCGATTGCAATAAAATAATATATGTTTTCGGAAGCTTTCCAGAATCCAATAGTGAAAACTGCATCTAAATCGGTTATAAATCGATTCTGAGATTAGCGATAACAAACACATAGACAAACGGACAAACAGACAAAAATTTCAAAAATCATTGTTTTGTGTTCTCCTTCTTCCTGGCATTAATCCCGGCTATTACCAGGGTCTGCCTTCCTACTTAACCTACTCCACTTTGCACGATCTTTTGCGTCCTCGGTGGTTAGACCATTGGCTCTCATGTCCTGCATCACGACATC
>DWNA01003081.1:0-10576 GCA_018249835.1 Heliconius besckei
TAAGCAAATACACCAATTTTACACAACCAAATATCGTAAAGAACAAAGTGTCTTAACACTAGCTTTTCTGCTTACTCTGCTATAGATATTTTTTGTTTCACGTTGTATTCCCCCGGATATAGCAGGGTACACAGAGTGAACTTACTGTTTAAACACCTTTGTATTCCTAACTATTCATCCAAGTTTTGAAATATTGCAGAATTGAAGGAATAAAACTAATTTCCTCTCCAAATGGGAGCCGAATCCATAACTATGTCGTTTACAATTAGACGTTGTGCCCCTACGCCACGACGGCTTCAATGTTAACAGTTGTAGTAGACTGGTGTAATTGGTATTAATTGAACATCAGTTACTTTTTGTCTTTTACACATTTCTCGTATTAGGTTCCACTCTTAACTCTCTATAACTCTCTACTAGCTAAATTTAGGCCGTATGAATTTTTACAGTATGTATTTTTTTGTAAAAAAAAACTTGTAGCGCGAATTTTTTTTGACATAAAAAAACATTCACTCATAAAAAAAATTGTTAAAAGCTATAAATTGAACTATCACTGCCTTATTACAAAAATCGAAAAATAGAAAAAAAAATATAACTTAAAAATTTTAACTTGGAACACAATATTCAATACAAAAATTAAAACTTAAAACAATAATGCTTAGTCAGAGATCGTTGCTCCCGACTCCCGCGCACAATATGGCGGGTAGGGTTACCAATTATGTAAATTAAAATTTATTAAAAAAAATGTCCCTTTAGGCATATGCTTTCCTTTTTATTTTTTATTTATACATCTGTTGAGTTTTTAGCATATGCATAGAAAACCGGTAAATGAGTCACTTCCTTTTGTATATTTTAGTTTGGTATACTTATGTGTATTAAATTACATTGCGAATAATGGTAAGTAAAGTAAAGGTAAAGTATTATATCCCTTATAAACATATCGCTAGTTTGGGACAACAATGACGAATTTGCAGTTTTTAAATATTGCCCGAGACACAAACTTTGTAAATAGTCTCTACATATATATTGACATATTAAAGCTTTTTTTGTTATATATTTAAACTGCAGTTAAGTCATCGTCGAAGCAAATTAACTTTATTAAAAACATGCCTTACGGATTATGTGTAAAAATCCATATTTCCAACGAATTGTTACATAAATAAATATGCCTAAACCAATTGTTGCCAAACTAAACAAAAAATATACAGACCTTTTACACATAAAAACATTAAGATCTGCTACATTTATCAAAATGTAATTAAAAAAATCATAATTAAAATATGACATTAAAATAATTCTAACAAGAATTATAAAAAATCAAGAAACAGAATCATCTTCCAACATAAAGTAAACAACTTTTTATAAAAACACATGGCTTCCCTACCTAGACAAGACAGCTTCCGACATATTTTAATATTATTGTTTATCTTTCATACATAACATTTATTATAATTTACGGTATGTTATTACAGATATGGAAGATTATACTAATAATGTAAATACTTAGCTGATGAGTTATTAGTGGAACATTTATGGAGGGAGGAGGCATAAAAACAAATAAATTCGTTCCAAAAATCAATACCACCGGAATCGCATATGCCAAGGAAATTCTTAATTACAATATATAGTTAAATAATAATAATGCTAATATAATGTATGTCCAATAGGGGGCAGCCTTTGATGATATGATGATGATGAGGCCGTCGTGACACAGTGGTACATGTTGTGGGTTCGATTCCCACCCAGGGAAATGAAATATTTAATATTTTTACTTACATTTGGTAGCGAGGCAAAGCGCGGCACAGAGTTTCTCCATTCAACATGCAGTACCTCCAGAATTAAGTAAAAACCGGGGTACGAAACGGGGTACTTAATGGGAACGGAGTATCCTAAATCCTAATACTGGATACGCGGGATACAACGTGAAACTAAAAAATATATATACGTAACACAAACAAAATAAATATCCTCATAGCTAAGCTAGACATAAAGGAAGAATGGATCGGCACTTATAAGGTGCATTATCATTAACAGCGGAAGTGTCATCAAGTGTAGGTACGCCTACACTGCAACTATGAGTATGTGTACGTATCCAATAATGGTTACTTAACGCGTATATAATTTTAAATAAACTACAAACATTTTATAATATGTTATAAAATATGATTATTTATCTGTCTTCCTGAATTTAAATTTAATTTGTTTTCATGCAAGGCTGTAACATAAAAAACGCTTCTTGTTACTATTATATAATCCATACCTATATTATAAATTCCAAAGTAAATCTGTCTGTCTTTTACCCAATCAGGGCCAAATCGCTAATTTAATTGTGATAAAATACTCATATAGAGATACTTGAGGATCTCGGGATGAACATAGGATACTTTTTTTCTCATATTTGTAATATTATTGGTATACCATATACCACTATATTAAAATATTTATTAATTTGAAATGCAATTTATTCCGCCATGTTAATAAGACATGCATGTTAGCAAGGTTTGTTGTTAAAAAACGTCACCCAAAATGAGCTTGCTTAACGCATCTATCTCTCTATTGAAAACTGAAAATAATTTCATAAATATATTTAATAAATATTTGTATAGTTCAAGCGGGCGTAGCCACGTTCGGGTCCACTAGTACTTTATATAACATTACATATTTTTAAATAGCATATACACTTCTTCGTTCTCCTCCGTTTCATTTTTTCGCCTTCTTTAAAGGTATTGCGTGTTGGGTGTAACTAGACGCCGCGCGCCGCACGGTAGATCCGACACACAAATGTTTGAACTATTAATATTTCTCCGATTTCCCAAATCTGATCACTGTGGTATTCAAATAATAATAATAAAAAAGCTATTTGAATACATTTCATTTTAATGCACATACACTCGAATTAAATTACCAAAAGTGCTGGCCCAAAATGGCCAAAGATAAAATTTAAAGTCGATATTATATTTTACGACAATGAAAACAGTTTAACTTTTCGCCATCCGTCTGTGGTGGTCCAGAGGAACAGCGGTTGGGTTCTACGTTTTAAAAGATTATATTTAACATATTATCGGATGAGAAAACAAGCAAACGGCTCCTGTAGACAAAGCGCAGCGTTAAATCCCGCCAGTTAACTCACTCTAAAATTCTGGCGGAAAGTGGGAAGTGTATTTTACCTTAGGTTCTCACTATAAACGGGAAAAAGCATTAAGTTATTTTTTATTAAGCACGATTCGCTCGCGTATTTCGCATAGCCGAGTAGACAGAAGTATCCTGGGGAAACCTAATGCTAAGACACTCCCGTTCCCCACTCTCCGCCAAATTCTAGAGGCATTGCGTGTTGAGTGGCGGGAATCAACGCGGCTCTATACCTCGTTATCAGAGCGAAAACGCCACGACTGGCCTCAAAAATAAATTTAAACATAAATCTAAGAATAACCACCAACATCAACAATTTTGAGAACAAAAGCACGTAATAAACCAGAAAACAATATTCCATCGTAACAGTTCGCATGTTCTCGTACATTATTGTTTACGATTACGGCGCGGCGTGAGTCAGACTAAATCTAGACTGTGGTCGTGTGAACAATCGCCACGTGTAGAGGCGTCGTAATTTATATATAAAAATTTTCAGGGATTTTATCATCTTGTTCACGCTGTATCCCGCAAATAGCAGGGTAGGCAATCAACTAGTGTAGAGACAATCCGTTCCTCACTTTCCACCGCTAGAAACATTTGGCAGAGCGAAGATATGAAAATATTATTAGTTAGCAATTTATTTCCCCGAGTGGAAATCTAACCTACATTAGTCGCATTTACATTTTTGTTTACCATTTTACATAATTTTAATTACTTCCCGCTATATCCTGACATATAGAAGACATACCGCTCCCCACGCTGAGGAAAAATATAGTAAGTCGATGTTTAATTCAAATTCCAATAAAACATTATTTGCAGTAAAATTGCAATAAAACATTATTTTGTATTAAGAACAATTTAATGAATATATCTTTCGCAGTAATGGTTTCTAAGTATCTTTTTCTAAACAACAATAATACAGTAATACCACAACAATCAACTAATAATTGAAAGTGTAACAGATTAGAACACGACATGTTACGTTTAGAAAGTCTGTATTTCACTTTAAATTATCAATTTCATGATAAATTCAGCTATTAGTTTTAAATAAAACACAGTTATTCTCTGAAATAAAAACATGAAACAAAAAAAGCTGCAATAACAGTAAAACAGAAAAAAAAAATTACAATCGTGACTCGCCATCGCAACTGTCATAAGTCATTGTTGCGCGCCATTTTTTACCGCGAAAGTTTTGACAGGTGATTCATATTCGGCATTCGTACTTGATCTGAATACTTTGACTACCAAAATGGTATCGTTTTAATTCGTGTAAATTTTATATATAATTGGTTAACGCACCTTATTGTGACGGAAAATATTGTATTAAAAAACAAATTGCATTTAACTGGTGTTAAATTATTTTAATTACATCTATTAATATGTGAGAAAATATTCAATTTATAAATGTGAAAGCTTTACTTTAATTGATGTAAAGGCTATTAAAAATATTATTTAAAAAAAAATGTGTGGAATTTTTAAATATTTGGTGGATCCGTTTCTTTACATTGGAAATCCCATATTACCCAATAGGCCCGGATGAATTTCAAAATAAATAATAAATAATTATGAAATTTCAAATAAATAAAAATGAAACAATATAACATTTGACTAAACACTGCGTCGTCAAACAATATTTAGATAAGTTAAAGATAAAATAACAAATTACAATAGCAATTAGCATTAAGGAGCGAAATAATACAAAATCCCCAGCTTATTGCTGTTCAGTAATTTGATTAGATAAGCAGTCATATTCGTAAAGGTTTTTTGAGCTCTACGCTATATGCCGTATAGAGCAGGGTAGCTAGAAGGAACCTGGGAACCAATAAGACACTTTTTTCACATTAACATACTTCGGAAGTCAGCACCGCGCTTTTGCCTCATTACCAGAGCGACGAATCGAGAATATTAAATATTTCATTTCCTCGAGTGGGAATTAAACCTATGGTCTGTTGCGTTTACAATCGCAAGCGTGTGCCTGTTATCATTATTAAATATTAATCGGCCACTCTGAGCGGAACTTAACCACACTTAAACAACAATTAATCTTCATCTCTTTTCTCAACTATCTTCGTCACATTCAATTTAAAACAAAACAAAATGACTAGGATCGGTCATTTGAAAGGATATAAATCGTCAGTTCAGAGCTATAAATCAATCCAAAGGACTTCCTGGTTAGACACAATTAAACATGACCACACTAACATCACAAGTGTTGTTCTTACATCTTAGCTAAGCCTATAAATATAAATATTATTTTATTGATGCAAGTTTTAGCTACAGCAATTGAAGTTATTATTTTATAGATTCAAGGTGCAGATATGGTCCCAATTTTCACTGAGAGAATTATTCAAAAATCTTTTCCTTAGTCTTCCGAACAAATGTGAAATTGAGTGTGCTGAACTGAACGATTTATTAGTCTAGTATGTATTTAAGACAGTATGTTTACTAAATAACTTGAAAAGAAAGAAGTGAGAAACGGAGCGTTTTAAGACTAAGATTCCTACTACTTTTGAAGCTAAAAAGATTATAAACATAGAGGTAAAATATTAATATATTTTTTAATAACCATTATACAATACAAACATATCGACATTTCGTGAAAACGAATGTTATAATCGATTTATGATAAGAAATATGATAAGATAAACAATATATTGTTTTCAACGTTTCGAGAATCGAGACTTTGTTAATTGCTTGAGTTTGTGTTATTTATTTTAGTTTTATGCTGTATCCCGCATATAGCAAGGTAGGCAACGGGAACCTAATGACAAGAACCCAGTCTTCGCGTTTACATTCAGACGGTGTTCCGCTGCGCTACAAGAGCATTTAAGTTTGTACCTAATACCGATTACATACTTCTAAAATATTTTAAAAAATAATAGTTGAATATTTTTAATAGTTTATTCGTACAAAAAGTAATACGTGCAAAAGGTTATAAAGAAACAGGAAAAATAAAAAAAACACATTAATAGTAATAAAGGAAATATTATACCTATTGCTTGCTACTTATGCAACAGATAACAACAAAAAGATAATTAAATGATCATTATCTACGTTTAAATGGCTTGAAAGATGCGAAATGCGCAATCGTTTAACTTATTATAATTATTTAATTTAAAAAGTACTTAAGTTATAATTTATATAAACAGTGTGTTTTTTGTTATTTATTTTAGCTTTATGTAGGTAGAGGGAAGTTAATGTTTAGCCCTTTCTGCCGAATTTAGAGAATTTTCGCATTGAGTTGGCCACTTGACTCGACGCCCGAAGAAACGTCGCTTTACAGGAGTGTTACAGTTATTAGTTAATTTTTATACTTGAGTGGTTATTAACGTATAGCTATCAACTAACAAACACCATATTTTGTTTTTATATAAAAAATATCTAAAGATATATAAACTTACAACCAGGAATAAGGCATATATTATATAGATATATAAATGGCACCTAACACCTTGATGGTGTCCAAAAATAACAAATATCTTTAAAAAGAAGTTCTTTCCTTATGACAAAAAATTTTATGCTACCTAAAAATTTAATTTTAAACACCAATACACTTTCATTACTCATAGCGAATAGTAAATTTCAAATTTAATTATTGACAGTATAAAAAACATCAATAAGAACTATTTTAAATAATTTATTTTTCTTAATTTTAATCTTATAATAGCCACTACGAACAATAAATAAGTTTTCTTTTAGATCTCCATCGATACGAAACTTCAATCACTTCATGATGTTATTTTTTTTCTGTATTTTTAATACACAGCCTGAGTTTTATACGTAACTAGGTTTGTGTACGATTTCGACTGTTTCGAATGGAAACAAGTAAGGGAGGATCCAATCTATGGTGTCAGTCACGGTTCGTTCTCCGTCCGATCTCTTATTTTTGTATGAAAATATTCTTATATATGCGATTGGGCCGGCCAGGTCCGCGCAAACAAAGCTGCAGGCGACGTTTAGTAAATTATAAAATATATATACAAATAGTAATTTAGATAAAAGTCAGTAGATATTTATATTCAATTTAACAAAATAAAAATATCAATTCATTAACAGATAAAATAAAAAAGTAATTTGATTTAGACCACGACTTCCTCAATTATATATAATGACTAGTGGGCCCGGACGCGGCTACGCCCGCGAAAGTATAAGCCTTAATAATTAAAATAAGTTAAAAAATAAGTGGAGATTTATTATTAGAAAAAATATCTAAGTAACCGAAATGAACAAACAAAAGAAGTAAAAGTAAGTAAAGGAAATTCTTAATATTAGAAAAAGTACCTAAAGTTGGCCGTGCGCACGTACTAAACATTTTTCTATATTAAATAATGATTAATTTTTGCGAACAATATTTAAAAAAAATCCGAAATGATTAAAATTCCGATATTTTAAGTGTATAACATCGGTATAGATAACGGAACTGAGATAAATTAATTATAAGCAGCAAATAACTACATAAAAAATAATAGTAATTCCAAAATATATAAAAATTTACAAAATCATCAAAGTCGGTCATACTATACCACTCGTAGGCTAGGTCATTAGAAATCAGTGACATCTTAATTATTTATTAGAATGTTATAAAGTAAACTATAATTTACATGAAGATGAAATGCAAAAAGTGACTGTTATATTTATTTTCATAAGGATGAATATCAAATTATAGAAATCATCTAATTTTTGTTAATGTATACAAATCTATATCGGCGCGCGCCACGTATGCATTAAGCAAACTCACTTTGGGTGACGTTTTCTTAAAACAACAAACTTTGCAAGCCGTTGCTTAGCAACTACGGTTGTTATTAACATGGCGGAATAAATTGCATGTCAAATTAATTATTTTAATATATTGGTATATGTCGAAAATATTACAAATATGAGAAAAAAAAGTATCCTATGTTCATCCCGAGACCCTCAAGTATCTCTATATCAGTATTTTATCACAATTATATTAGCGGTTTGGGCCTGATTGCGTAAAAGACAGACAGACAGACAGACAGACAGACAGAGTTACTTTCGAATTTATAATATAGGTATGGATATAATTTCCCTCTACATATAATAAGAGTCACGTTATTAATCTTAGTCGTGCTACAAGATCATCCCACAGATTAGTTAGATGTACAGACGTAGGTAATTACATTTCTCCGTTATTGAAACTAATAAATTTAAAGAATAAATATAATAAGTTTTTTTTTTAAATAACACTCGGTCGTTTAGAGATAACTTTTTATAAATATATCCTACAGCCTTCCTCCATTTATTTTATATAACTTCGCGTTATATCCCGCACAAAGCAGGCAACTGGGTGTCGGAACTCAATGCCGCGCTTTGCCTCTTTACCCGAGCGAAATATTTCATTTCCCGAGTGGGAATAGAACTCTTCACGACTAACTGTCACGCTTAGTCACACCCTTGTGACACGGGGCTACGACGGTCTCATAAATGGACTATGAATGGACTATAGAACAAATATTTTTCAATTTAAACCAAACTAAAAAATTTTTTAGTCGTTTTGAGCTGACTATATAATAAATTAAACTTTATAATACATTTATTTTCTTGACATATTTAATTCCGTAATGGACTGAACGTTAGAAAGCAGCGGTAAATTTTTGTACCGTATTTGAATATTACTTATATAAAGTGGGTAAATATAATTCTATATTGTTTGATTATTGAATAGATGTAATTTATCTACACTGAGGCAGTCGTGACGCAGTGAGAAAACGTCTAAGTACAAGCGCGACGGCTGTGGATTCGATGCCTACTCGGGGAACAAATTATTTTCAAATTCACGCTCTAATAAGGTTAAGCGAGAACTTCAGTTCTGTCACTCACTACCAATGTTTCGAAAATTGGGCAATGCTTGGGAAATGGAATGTTTTAGCATTATATTTGTTACTCTGCCTGTCTTGTTGTATGCGGGATTCAGCGTGACGTTTCTTTTAATTTCTCTTCTTCTTCTCGACAACTCCACTTTCAGATTATTATGACAGAAAAATGCTATAATATGCAGGGCATTTACAAATTACAATTGTTCCGATACAATACAATAGATATATCTTTTCTTTTATGAGATCTTCAAACTTGACTACCAATGGAGGAGCTCTACTTGCTGGGTATCTATTTGAACTATTTGACTATATAGTATTATCGTATATAGATAGACCATCTACTCCAAAATCAAACTTACAAACATATACAATTAAAGTAATTGTGTTTGTAAGCTCAATTTCAGAGTAGACGGTCTATACAAGTGAGTATAGCTATCCGGAAATAGTTGCTAAATTATTTTTCTTAGCCGATATTACATATGAAAGTAAAACAATTACATAATAAATATACGTACATAATGTACACACAATGGCTACGAGCGTGTCAGTGAAAACGTAAGGTCACATACCGTCGCTTAGTCAAATGAACATCTAAAACAAGTTTTGACTTTGAAATCGCTGGTAAGAGGATATGGATTACAGTTACATTTTTTACTCACTGGCATTTTTTACTGATATAAATTTAGAAACTTCCTGCTATATACTTATTTTAAATGAATTTTAAATCTTGAAAACAAAACAAAAATAAAAAATATTAGTTTCGGAAAAATGTGTCCAAGAAATATGGAATAGATGATAAAAATATAATAATAATAATAATAAAATGCATTACAAAATATGGCCACCAGCACCACAGAATACCTCCTTTCGACACGCCGAGCTTCGTGTCACAATCGATCATTAGATACTAAACTAAAGGTTGGTACACATATATCGAGATAAAGTAAAACGTTAAAACAATACATGAAAATCTGCATGTAGGTGGATAGGGACTGTAGGGAAGCGCTAAGAAAGGAAAACCTCCCCAAATTCCTAAGGAAACACGAAAAAAGGGGTTTTTCATCAAAATTCTTATAGTTTATTTGAATGTAGGTAGAAAAAAAACAATTACTTCTAAAAAGTACACCAGTGCTAGCTTAAATACGATTTCCTTGTAAATAGGCTAAGAGGCTGGTATTAAAACCGCACCAGGCTCGCGAGACGGCCCACATACATCTAGTGGCTTATTAGTTAAGTTCAAACAATATACTTGCAAAATGCAAGTTTCTTAGTGTATTTTGTTTTGTCAGATTCCCGCGTACAGGGCGGTGCCTCAACTTAACGCGAAATAATTTAAATATAATAAAATAAATAAACATAAATTCTAGCGAGTGAAAAGCACAGAACCATCGGGCTTACAGTCAGGAGTGTCTGACTAGGCCGGACATTGGTTTTAATTTTAATCTCGCACATAGCAAGATAGTTAGGAGGTAGTACCTAGGAAACTAGAGTTGTCATTAATAAGATAATCCGTTTGTATTAATAAGACATTCCGTTCCCATTAAAACACTTCCGTTTTCTGCCGAATTATGGAAGCAATGAGTACTGAGTGACTGAACTCACCCCTAAGATAC
>DWNA01003082.1:0-10572 GCA_018249835.1 Heliconius besckei
CGGTTGAAGATATCTACTTCAAAATTGAGCTCTAAGATTTCACCTGAACCCACATACATACATTGCAAGTTAAATAAAAGCTTTTAATAAAATATATCTCAATTTAGATTACTAAAAATTATTTGGAAATAATATGCAAACATAATACCTACCTTGATGCTGTACAAACAAGTGCACCAGCTCCATTCGTTGTTCTATGTAATGACAGATGACGGTGCTCGCTGGTCTGTATCCACTGTCCTATAATTAGTTACTTAATAGTTCACCTAATAAGTAGTCTTTTACAATCATTTCCGAAACATAATGAAGACATCGTCGTGTAGAGACCGCCCCCTGTGTACTCTGGCAACGGCGTGTCATCGAGGGCTGCCCATCAAACGCACTATATAACATTTCATTTCACAACTCTAAGTCATTCTATACAGAAGCCGACTCCGTGGCGGTTGGTGGGAGCGACTGGGACAGAAGAATATTCTTAAAAAGATTATGATTTCGTTATTAACGTTGTCGCTGGCGTGCGGCGTCCTGACGGGCCTGGACGCGACTATGGAAGTGATGAAAGATGTCACTCTGGGGTTCGGTGAAGCCCTACAGAGCTGTAGAGAAGAAGTAAGTTATATCCTGTTCATTCATTAGTTGACTTGTCAAAAACAATTATAAAAACAAGGT
The DNA here is from genome assembly GCA_018249835.1 of Heliconius besckei. NCBI lineage: Eukaryota > Metazoa > Arthropoda > Insecta > Lepidoptera > Nymphalidae > Heliconius > Heliconius besckei. The sequence goes on from DWNA01003082.1 coordinate 670, forward strand.
AATAGTTCATTAACAGTCGGGACCTAACATACTCGTATATTTGCTCGAGCCTTGTAAAGTTGAACTGCGGCCGACTCCCGGCTGTTAGTCCTAATGAACTACTGGGCTTGTTACTTCCCCGTGTAATAAATGCTTCAAATCGTAATATAATCGCTTCTTTAATAGGAAATCACGAAAAGACCCTAACAATATTCTCCCTTTTGCGTAGTGCAGTCGGGTAAGGACGGGTTCTTGAATATTATATCTATCCTAGGAAATTCAAGAAAGGCAATGCTTGTAAAGCCGATTTATAATTATTGAACCACGTTTTGGAACTACATTTTATTTCATAAAAGCTTCAGTGTATTTAGTCTCTCACTGTGTGTCGGCATAGAGCCAGCTAACAGAGGACAAGATGGAGGAGTTCTTCCACTTCTGGCGCGACGACTTCAAGTTCGAGGACCGAGAGGTCGGCTGCGCCATGAAGTGCATGAGCTCCCACTTCAATCTGCTGACGGACTCGCACCGCATGCACCACGAGAACACCGACAAGTTTATCAAGTCTTTCCCGAATGGTGAGTAAACAAATAATTCACTTAATCTACTCCTGGACGGTGCTACTCTTATTAAATATGGTCAATATTTTTTACATTTACAAAACGATAATTGTCTATAACATATAGACAATTCAATAAATTTAAATTAAAAAAAAAAGTCTCTTTAAAATATATTTTTTATATTTAAAGCAGTTTCAAAAAGAACTACTATATTTATCTCTTATTTAATACATTTATGGAGAGCTGCTGAGAGAATTCGGCAGAAAATGGGGAACAGAGTGTCTTAACACTAAGTTCCCTCTGCCTATCCTGCGGTGTGCGGGATACAGCATGAACTGATTTAATTTTGTTTGCTAATGGGATAACAATGTTGTAGTTATTAGGCTTAGGCTATAAACTTGATAACTACCCAACATTTCTAACAGATTGTCAATATCTATAATTGTCGATTTAAACAGGAACATCTATGTATTCTATGTGATAAATTTTACACAAATATACATTTTTAACAGTTTTAACGTACACGTAACGTAATTAGTATACTATATTATTTTAACGCTAATTTCCCTACTCTTGTAAAATATTGTAGGTGAGGTCCTCTCAAAGCGTATGATAAGCATCATCCACACCTGCGAGCAGCAGTTCGACGCGCTGGAGGACCACTGCTGGCGGATCCTGCGCATTGCGGAGTGCTTTAAGGTTGCCTGCAAGAAGGAGGGCATCGCCCCCACCATGGAACTCCTCATGGCCGAGTTCATCATGGAGGCTGATCCTAGTTGATGACAGAATCCACCATGCCGAACACGTTACTGCTGTATAACCTTCATTAACTATAATTTCCCTGCTTTAAAATAGATACTTAAGTAATGAAACTAATAAAAATATTTTTATATACTTACTTAAGTATTTGTAGATAAATATGAAACCTATTGGTTAACCTCAAGTATGTATTGTACTTATATCACTATATTTTCCTGCTAGAAATCCCATTATTATTTCTTAGTAAATAATAAGAATATTTAATATATTTCATTATAAATATAAAGTGGCTTTAAGAAAAGCACAAAATAAATGTAACTTGATTATATATAAATATAAAAGTGAAATATTATATATAAAAGTGTGTAATTTTAAAGTAGCTTATTGAACATAGCAGAACTAGGAGTGGCTCTCGACTCTCGACGACCTTTGCTTGTGCAGTGTTAACGATTATTTCAAATAATATTAATTTGTACTTTCTTATTAAAAATTCATATTATCCCTTTGATTTAGATACTCGTACACTCATTCATGGAATTATGTATATTTAAACTAATAATATAAAGATAAAGAGCGAGATTGCTGAGCTACGCTAATCTCAGTAACTACCTAGTACCCAGCAAGTACTAGGTAGTACTAGGTCAACTGAAGTACAAAATGCACGTGATAATATACTGCATCATATTGTCCTAGATTTTATTAGGTCGAGCTGACTAACTATTTTATAAAATATAAAAACCCTAATTTGAACCATATAAACCAATTGTAACCAACCAGTTTATAGATTCGAGTGCATTCTGTAACACTTCTGTCACTTGGTGAAGAGAAGGATGTTTCTTGTTTTATTTATTTAAACTATATGCTAGAAAGAAGTAATTCTTCTTACAATTTGAACATACACGTAGTAAGGGGATGTAGCTCAGTGGTAGAGCGTTCGCTTTGCATGTGAAAGGCCCCGGGTTCGATCCCCGGCATCTCCAACTTTTTGCATCTTTTCCATATATCATTTAAAAGTTTTGAAATAAATACTTACTTTTTTATTGATGGAAATAACAAAATAAATTTAATGAATTTAAGGATTGGAATGGAGGGGATATGTTTTTAAAACAAGTGAAATATAACTTCTATTCGTTATCTATTACAAATCAAATAGTAAATACACAGCAAATGAGTAGACAATACGTATTAATTAACTAGAAATACTTATATATAAGCTTGATGATGTTCAGTTACGATCAATGAATTTATAATCATTATATTAAATTTAAAACTAAAAACAAAAAGAAAAATATAGCGATGACCCCGACGTGATTTGAACACGCAACCTTCTGATCTGGAGTCAGACGCGCTACCGTTGCGCCACGGAGTCGTTGTGATGAGGAGCTAATATTATACATCGCTTACTACGAATAGGTTGAGGGTCATTTTATAATTATATTATTTATTAAATAATAGACGACATTTAGTTCCGCCGCTCTACACGCAATGTATTGAAAATTTGGCGTAAAGTAGAAAACGTGTCCCCCGCTCCCCGCCCTGCGCCCCCCGCCCCGCTATGCTGACAAAAACGTGAAGTTAAAAAATATATATTAAAAGTAACTAAAATAATTGAATGTTTTATTTATTTTAGAATTATGAATGGATATATGTTTGCTGTACATATAGTTCGTCAGCCTCTACCGGAAGTGAGCGGAACTAAGAGAGGTTTCGTGCATATAGAGCCAGGCTGAGATACTTTCTCCCAACAGATGTCACCACCTATCTGCATACAGAGCCATACGTAGAGAGTAGAGATTACAGACACCATATTATATCGCACCTTTAGAATAATAGTCACCTAATAAACAAACACCATCATTTTGAGAAAGGAAAAGACTTTGAAAACATTATTTTTCTACAAAAATGTAATTGTACACATCTTTATTTGACTTTTTCTAAAACTTGATATTTTTAAAAGGTCTCTATAATTCTAAAGGTGCGATATTATTGTTTGTTTTTAATCCGTCCTCGTAGGTGTCACTTGTTTTCTTTATCTATCTAATTTATACTTCATTTAGTTTTTGAGATTTGCAAGTGTTTAGCCTTTGCAGTCAATGTGGCTAAACACTTGCAAAATTCAAAACTAAATATTTGTCAAGGAATGTAGCAAGTAAAATCGCTACTTACCTAATTAAATAAACTATTTAGTTAAAGCAACGCTTGAACTACACCCGCATATGTATATTCGAACACCGTAGAGCTCGCACTGAACTCAAACTATAATATACGAGTATTGAGAAATCATTACAAATAAAAACTACACATGTAGTACAATTATTATTATTGACTGTGACAATATAGGTACATAGCCTACTACCTAGTCCAGCCTGAATCGTACCTTACACTATCTTTAAAGTATTTCTTTCTAATAAATATTAAAGTAAACTTCCCCCATGGTTTGACGATCGCTTATTATATTCTGTTCTCATCACAAAATAGACTTGGTCTTACTTTACGAGCATCAATATTTAAGGCTAATTAAATTAATGTACTCGTAAGTAAGTATAGCGTAAATTAGGCTTGCTATGTTGTGGCTATAATCTGACTAGTACTTCCAGAGATTAGTTCTTTCAAGCATACAAACAACAACAACAGGTACGAGAGGATATTACAAAGAATTAAGAAATATTAACCTAATGGGTAAGTCAATGACTCGTCGAGTAGTATGGGCTGTAGGCATCTACACCGATAGACACCAAGTCAGCGGTAATGGCGGTTTTTACAATTGTTCTTTGAACTGATTGCGTAATATATAATCAGATTCCTCGGCGGCGTCGTCGGAAACCACCCGCACTGGTGCCAGATGTTTTACAGTTGGGGATTTCCGCCGCATCGGCTCGTACACTCGGAATTATTTATTCTCTTGAATTTAATCTACGACAACAACTTTCTAACATTATTGAGGAAACATCTGATTATAGCAATAAGGTGACACCCACCAAAAACATCTTTGTAAAAAAACCAGCCAGACATTTCCATTTTTCCCATAATTTAGCCGAGCTGTTAGGGCTCTCTCTCTCTCTCCCCCTGCTCTTCTCTTAAGGATCTGATGACTACTTCGAAAATGTCAATGATTATAACCGTGTATGTTTTCATATGTATGAAAATAACCGTAAACGCGACTGGTTGTGGGTTCGATCCCCACTGGAGAAATTGAAATATTTATTTAAATTAATATTTTCATTTCTTTGCTCTGGTCTCGAGGCAAAACGCGGCGTTGAGTTTTGCCGTTCAACACGCAATGCATCTGGAATTCGGCGGAAAATGAGGAACGGAGTATCTTAACAGAAGGTTCCTTCTGCGTAGCGTGCTGAGTGCGTATTATTGTACGAGTCAATTGGTTCTCTAGTGCATCTTAAATGTGTAATCATATAAATTAATTACTTTTTAATAAATAATAATAAATTCGCTGTTAAGTAAATAATTAATATAGTCTTCAAGGGAGGATATTAATTACCTACATATTAATACTGAATGTAATTATTATCAGGGTTTATTTATTATATTTCGATTTATCGCAAAGTTTTAAATAACAGGGACGTTACAAGGAAAAAATTATAAAATAACATTGGAATTACCAAATCTAATAATTTGCATTAGGTAGTATTTATATGCGCTATCAGATGACGACTGTACCAGCGGCGCTATATATACACGATATAAACACAGGGAAAATCAGTAACCCATTGAGCTTTTCAAGATGCGCATCTCTATCGTGTTGGTACTAGTGTTCGCTGGCACACACTGCCTCCCCGCAAAGAGGAACAGCCGAGACCTCTTTGGAGATCTATTTGAAATACAAACCGAGCCGACTGTAACCAAGGCACCTGAGATAGACGATCAGCACCCCAGAATATTACCGGACTTAAATCGACGTCGAATAATAATTAGCTCGCGTCGTCGAAACCCTGAGTTCGAGACGAGGATCTTTGATGAAGTTGTAGAGTACGAATTTGAACTACTTAAAAAACCCAACAAATAGTATTAGCTAAAAATAATTTGTTCGTTTGTTTTGCATTATTGTAAGATATTTTATTTCATACAAAATGTTGTGTGTAAAATGATTCGCCTTGTAATATATGTTGAATTAAGTTAATTTTTAAAGTTCCTATTATTATGGATAATCGTATATTAATTAAACAAAGATCTAGCGGTTAACAGAGAGGTTAACATTTCGCTAGGTTCTGTCTGCCTAACCTACTAATGCATAAGTAAATAGCAAATTGCTAATTAGATTTATTTTCGTATCCGACAAAAACTTTATTTGATGTCCAATCTTTGATTGTATGAGATTGTTTTTGTGTTCTTTGTTTTTTGTTACCATTTTAAGCTATAAATAATTCTTAAATAGTATCGTCTAGTCTTAATTTATAATGTTTTGAAATTAAAGTCATATTTATTTTTATTTGTAAAATATTAATTTGTACTTACTACGTTGTACTATTAATTTTACAACAGTATTTTTATAGTTATTATACAAATTATATAAAGAGCGTGTAAGATATAAATCAATACTAATAGTATTCAATAAAATATTTCAAATGATTTTAACTAATCTGTAAGTTTTTGATAAATTTAAAATGTTTATGAATAATAAAAATGTCATGTGGATTGAATTTAAATTTAAAAAATAAAGGAACGACCAAAAATTATACTATATAGGCAAAATATTTAATTAGTATTTAAATTGTTTGACAAACAATTAGTGGGTTTTTAACCCCTTTTATATATATATATATATATATATATATATATACATATATATATAGCAACACCGCGATGTATTCATCGTCAATCGTTATGTCACAGTGCCTTGTCAGTGTCCGTTGTCACTTGTTAGCTTAATGTCGTTGTCATTCATAAGTGTGATTGCGAACTAGCAGTGAGGCTGTACAAAGACGGGCGGACTCAAACTTTATCTTAGACAGAAATCGTTAAAGAAACAACATGTTATTGTAGTGGAAGCAAGTGACGCCCGCGCGAGAACATGGCTTACGACATCGGTTGGATCATTCCCAGGCTCCGGAACCCGGGGTGCCTGTGGTCCTGCGCCAGCTCCATCACAGTGGCAGTGGTCGGTTTGTTCAGCAAGTTTATTGTAGGTAGGTTTCATTAACTCACATCTCGCCTGTGCGTATCATATTGCTCGATGTGACAGAAACATTGCGTAGTTTCCTATTTCGCTGGTTAGCACGTACGACTCGGAACGAGTTACCATCGGCAAAAACTGAACTAGCTGCTTACAATGCATGTCGTTACAATATCAAATAGGCTAATACTCGTTCAGAATTTGTAGTTTACATTCTTACTAATATATATAATATAAAGTTACAACCTTGAGAGTACCGAAAATTTAAATTAGGAACCTTTAACCTTCCTGCTCATTATTTAGTTCTTTACAAAGTTAATAAACAAATTTAAAACATTTTATTTATAATATAAATTAATCTATATTAAAAACATTTCTTATAAATAAAAAGTTTTATCAATTCTATAATTTTAACAAAAATCATATTTTAATTATAAAGTATAAAATAATCTTTATATGCTATTTAAACCTACTAATAATTATTTATTAATTTTGGATTAAATCAGAAAAAAAATTGTGACTGTTTTTATTATATGTAGGATATTAGAAACTTTACAATCAGTATTTAATCTAGTTTTGTATATTTCACTATTTAGAAGATACATTGCTTGATAGTGGCATTACTCTTATCAAAAGATTACAATGGCAACAAACCATACATAAGTTATAGCATTCAAGTACTAGTAGAATATAGATGAGTAAGGTAATATCAGATAGGGGCGGCTGTCAGTTAGGAATTCTATAGTTAACTCAGTAATCGCTACATACGAGTATAATTTAGAGATTTACTTTCAAAGAATGTTTTGTTTGTTATATTCTATTTGCTATATGTGCCATGTGTAGTGTTTATATATACTTTGAATAATATTAAATTTGTTAATGTATTTTAATAAAATTTTAAAAGGATATCCATAAATCTAAAACTAAAGCATATCTAAGAATATTGCCTTGGATGTTAGAAGTGCAGTAAGCTAACCTACAACTTAATTATTCCATAATAGAATAATAAGTGTGGAAAAGAAGAAATTCCTTTCCCACTGATGCCATGTGAAGCTGATTTATTTTTAATTTATTTTTTAAAGTGGCTGAATTTCACATCTAACATTGTTAATATTGACAGGTGATTAGTGCAGTACAGTACAGGATCTGTACCTGTCCTAAAGTTAGGCTTTTTGAACTTTTGTGTGTTGTTCGCCCAGAAAGAAAATAAGAAAAATCCTTAAATCTAATCTGCTCAGCCATCAACAGCTAATTTCACATGTTCAGGATTCATGAACTTTTATTGTACATACTATTATATATTGCAGTGGTTTATTCTGTATCATGTTACCTTATGACAGAGAGTGGAGAGTAGAGTGAGAGCATATTTTCATTTGTTCCACAGTGTTTCTGAACAAGACGACGGTGTACAACCGCGAGGCGCTGGTGCGCGCGGTGCAGCGGCCGCCCGACGTGCCGCTCCTCACCGTGTCCAACCACCACTCGTGCTTCGACGACCCCGGCCTCTGGGGTAAGATAATGATTGTTACTTGAATTGAATACATATACATTTCGTATGTAGTCTCTCATCCCTCAGGATATCATATATATTTTTGCTCTTATATTCAACTAGGTAAGCAAAGAGAACATAATAATATTCCATTGTCTATGATGTACAAAATTAAATAAAAAGTAGTAAAAACACATGTTTAAGGGGCACTCTGTTTATATACAATAATCACGAGTAGGGCCAAGTCAAATTCGTCTATTTTATTACACAGTTACAAGTCAATCAAATAAAGCGTGTTGAACAGAAATAAAACCTTCTAATGCTAGATACAAGAGTGATGCACATAATATATAGAAGTGTGCAATAATGCATATAAGTTAAGTAATCGACGACATCCGCTTGCCCGCCTCTGCGCGCCTCTGCCCGCCTCTGCCCGCCTCTGCCCGCCTCTGCCCGTCTCTGCCTCGCGACTCCGGGAACGATTGATTGAGCCGAAAGGAATCACTTGAAGTAGTCTCTAACGAGCATTGTTGATGAGCTCATGGCTTTTTGAAATAGACATTTATTTGAGTTTTGCATTGTAAAGTAAGTTCATTAAATTATCGTTTACATATAAAAAGCCTTATTGGGGCAGCGACGCTGCGTCTAACTGGAGGAAACGAAGACACTTAGTTCCTTCTGCACAGCGCCGGCGTGTACCGGTGTACCAATCTACAAAAGATATGTCGTCGTTTATTTGATATCATATTACATATGTATACAAAACTATAAATAACTTTCCTAATGCCGCTCTTACTTATGGAGATGTGATAAGAGATGTATATTTTTGGTTGTATTTTTTCGTGCAGTTAGATAACGGCATCCCGAGCTTTACCTACACTCAACAGCGCCGTACAACTGTCCTTCCCTCAAAGACTCAATATGTCGCCGAACAGGAAACGCTTTATTACTTCCGGTACCTTTTTAACTTGAAACACTTTAACATACATTAAAAATGTATTTCCTAAAACATAACATTATGCAATCGTAATGTATTATTGATTTAAATATAATTTTGCTTAAATGAGTAAACCATTCAAAATATACAGAATATAAAAAAATATATATCAGCTTCACGCTGTATGCGGGATACAGCAGGGTAGACAGAGGGAATATATTGTTAAGACGGTCCGGTCCCAACTTTACGCAAGTTTTCGAAATATTGCTTGTTGAATGGCGGAGCTCTGCGCCGCGCTTTTACTTGTTACCAGACCCACATCCGTCACGCTTGCAGTTAAAGGCTGTGTGTATTTTCAATAATTCCCTTAATACTTACAGATTGTTTTTAAGTACGTAAAGAATATATATAAAATTATTTTAATCGTACACGAGCATGACCTCAAAGTACACTTAACCTTAATTAAATAATAAAAACCTTAATAAAAATATGTTAATTGAAAAATATGTATTCTCACAATTGCGTAGTATATATTTAAAAGAAGTTTCGGAATATAAGAATTGTTTAAAAATTTTAGTTACAAAATCTTTGATAAAATGTTTCGGCAAATTTTCACATGACTGCCGCCTGGCTCCCGATGGTGGAGCGTCTTCGTTTTAACAGATCTCGTGCTTACAATCGACTTCCAGAGCGACCGCGTGTATGTGTAATATTCTATAAACAAAATAATGCTTTCAATAGCCCTTATAGATAGGTGTATGTGAGTCGCGTCTGTCTGCTGTTACATACCTCGTAAAGAGGTCAGCCCTATGTAACTTATACATATAAGGTTATATGGAGTTTGTTAAACCTGCTTTCAATAATTTTTTAAATTTCTTTTAAACTCCGCATATTCAATGTTCCCGCAATATTTCAATGTAACTCGGTAATCGGTTCATGAATAAAAAAGTTATGTAAAGTACTTAGTTCGACAAATTTGCTAATTGCCGTAACAGTTATTTTATACAACTGTTTTACTGAATTGACTGGATCTTTAGATTTCAATTTCTTTATT
>DWNA01003083.1:0-10571 GCA_018249835.1 Heliconius besckei
TCTGTCTGTCTTTTACGCAATCAGGGCCAAACCGCTAATTTAATTGTGATAAAATACTGATATAGAGATACTTGAGGGTTTCGGGATGAACATAGGATACTTTTTTTTCTCATATTTGTAATATTTTCGATATATACCAATATATTAAAATAATTAATTTGACATGCAATTTATTCCGCCATTTTAATAACGACCGTCGTTGCTAAGCAACGGCTTGCAAAGTTTGCTGTTTTAAAAAAACGTCACCCAAAGTGAATTTGCTTAATGCATACATGGCGCGCGCCGATATAGATTAGTATACATTAACAAAAATTAGATGATTTCTATAATTTGATATTCATCCTTATGAAAATAAATATAATAGTCACTTTCATCTTGATGGAAATTATAGTTTACTGTATAACATTCTAATAAATAATTAAGATGTCACTGATTCCAAATGACCTAGCCTACGAGTGGTATAGTATGACCGACTTTGATGATTTTGTAAATTTTGATATATTTTCGAATTACTATTATTTTTTATGTAGTTATTTGCTGCTTATAATTAATTTATCTCAGTTCCGTTATCTATACCGATGTTATACACTTAAAATATCGTAATTTTAATGGTTTGGGATTTTATTTAATATTGTTCGCCAAAATTAATGTTTAGTACGCGCGCACGGAAAACTTTAGGTACTTTTTCTAATATCAAGAATTTCCTTTAGTTACTTTTACTTCTTTTGTTTGTTCATTTCGGTTACTCAGATATTTTTTCTAATAATAAATCTCCACTTATTATTATTTTTTAACTTATTTTAATAATTTAGGCTTATATTTTTGCGGGCGAAGCCGCGTCCGGGCCCACTAGTAATATCATAAAATTAAATAACTCCCTGAACATTATGAGTATGGGAAAGAGAGCGCTCTTTAGTAAGTCAATGTGCTTAGTTGAGTGTAAACTAATATAGAAAAATGTTATTAATACAGATAAAAAATGATTTTAAAGATTTATTTACGTATAATTTATTATATTATATAATCTATTTTTAAAGGAGGTGTAAATTAGGTGCTGATTTCTTATATGATTAAAGACTGGATACTAGGCATTCTTTACGTAAAAGTATACAATAGAAATGACACGAAAAAAATCTTTTATTCTTTTGAAATTAACAATGTCTTGTTATTTTAATTTGTTTGTATAATAATCGCAAACGTAACGAGTCAAAGCGCGACGTTGAGCCCCGCCACTAAACACGTAGTGCCTCCAGTATTCGGCGGAATGTGGGGAACGACAGTGTATTAAAGGGAACCGAGTGTCTTAAAAGTAGCTTCAGTAGTATATATACCTACTTATACATATGAGTAGGTATACTCGTATATACTACTGAAGCTACTTATATAAGTTTCGGCCAAAAATACAGCTGTCAAATTGTGTAGTTTTAAAGTGCTCTTTGTCATTTTAATATATAGTTTCTTCGTATCGCTTATTATCACTGCAGTGCGTCTCTCATGGAACTCGAACGTTTTTTTTGGTAATTTTGTGTTTTCCTATTTGTGCCATATATTCCTATTGTGCAAATATATATTTTAAATACAATTTGTTCCTAGTATTAATATCTTTTTAAACCAAATAATAAAAGCTAAATCCTTGCGTAGAACTTTGAGAGCTTCAATTATTATTTTTTTACAATTTTTTAATAAAAAAATATTAATATATAGGACATTTATCTTATAAAGTGCACTACGCATCTATTGTCTTCAAACAGAATTATTTTCGCTATAAGCATGTAGGTACGTACCAACCATTTAAATCGTATACTACCGCAAACCTAAATTAATAAACGTATTTTTCAAAAATACTTCATTCATTTTACGAAAAGCAAGTTTGAAATGTTCATTTATGTTACAATAAAAATATTTTTGGCAAATATTGGTCATAAATAAAGCTGAGATTCTCATAAATGCTTAACATATACAGTAAAAAAAATTAAATTAATTGAAATTAAATCAGCTTCACGCTTTATCCCGCACAAAGCAGGGCAGACCTAGTGTTAAGAAACTTTGTTTCCCTCATTCCGACGAATACAGGAGGCATTGTGTGGAGGTGTGGAGGCACTTAACAAAGTGGTGGAAATTAAGGACGCGCTTTGCTCATACCTCATAGGATCTATGCAGTAATACATAACATAAAAACTGGACAAGCGCGAGTCGGTCCCGCACACCAAGGGCTCCGTACAAAAAATGGAAGCCTCGAGCTTTTTCTGAAATTCAAGCTCTCAAGCTTAGCCAGAGCCCTTTCAACTGGTACCTCACTTGGACTAGCGGTTTCAATACGAAATTTTGCCCCCCTTTTAAAGCTTTTATTTTTTTAGGATTTAACTACAAATGTAAAGATTTCAATTTTTTTCCTGAACTAGTACCTATAGATACTAGCTGTCAAATTTCATAATTCTAGGTCAACCGTAAGTGTTATAACTTATTTAAAAACGACTGATATATTTTTTAAGCTTTTATATTTGCAATATAATGATCTAATAAGTTCAATTTCTTAATATTCAAGTAAAGAAAAAATAATTTGTGGCTTAACAAATTATTTTTTAGAAATTAGAAGTTAACTTTTAAATTTACACTGTGCAAACTTAGAAGTTTAAGTCACAATTCAAATATGATAATAAAAGTAACCGATGAAATTTATTACACTGATACAAATGAAAATATAAATGCAAAGCTAAGCTTCTACAATACAATTCATATTATCTTTCAAGATTTTTAAACAAAACTTTGCTATATTTTCAAGAAACATAGAACAAAATAACCGTCATATCCTAATCAAAGATTCAAGTCTATCTGTCAAAGTCTGGACGATTTTCTTCGATCGATAAGGATAAAATAAAAAAAGAAATCACAAATATAGTAATAAATATTTTATTAATCTATACAACAATGTGTACTTATCCTTAATGGTGGTAGAATGAGGAGTAGGCAACCGGCGAGTGCACTAAAGGAGCAGAGTGAACGACGGGGGCAGCTGCGTAAGCTACTGGGGCAGCGTGGACGGCGGCGTGGACGACAGGGGCGGCATAGGCCAGAGGTGCAGACACCTTGGCGACAACGGGGGCGAACACCTTAACACCAACCTCCTTGCGCACGACCGCATTGAAGCCATTGTCAGGATCAGCAGAGTAGTCCACGATGCGCTTGGAACCGTCAGGTTCGACAACTGAATAGGAGCCTTGTACTACATCTCCGTCGCGGGATTCGTGCTGGCTCTTGGAGTCTCCGCTGACGGAGTCCTGAACGTCGTAGGCAAAGCTGTATTTAGGGTGGGCGTCGTATTCCTCAATTTTGGCAATGGGCGCGGCGGCATACGCCAGGGAAGCGGGGTGGTAGACCGGAGCGGAGTATACGACGGGACCGGCGGGGACCAGACCGGCGCTGGCAGCAGCCACGAAGCAAGCGAGCACGACGAACTGTTGACAAATTAATTAATTGGGGTTAATTTCAAAATATATTTAATATTTTGTAAAAAGTTATGATTATTTCTTTTTCTACATATTTTTTAAAAAAAATCTTTTATTAGAATTTATTATAAACACTTTATGAATATTAGATACCTTGAAAGCCATTTCGTCCAATTGAGATGTATTGATTAAATGATATAGCTGAACGGGTGCGTGCAGATTTTATACACAGAAAGAACGCCGGAGGCGTACTCTAATTAACACATTATCATTCCTAATTTTAAATATATTTTATTCTAATTATGAAAGAAAGCTGATTATTTTTTTATTTGCAAATATGTATGTACTTATTATTTTTAATAAATATTATAAAGCCTGGAATTGCCATCACTAATCAGAGGATGCTCTTATGTTACTTTATCCAGGGTTATAGCAAATGTATAATAAAATTAAAAATAGAAATCTAAACGAAAAGATTACTAAATTAAGCTCGTTTAAATAAATGAATAAATAAATAAATCGTATGGAAGCTTTAATTGGTTAAATAATAGACCCCGACTATCAATCCTGTTTAGTAAAGCCTTTTTCTTACGATGCTATCTTCTTGTGAAGTTTGTCGATCTTAAAAGCTTTTACCATGTGAATAAGGAACGAGTGCTCTTATTAAAAAAAATTATTGGTGTGTTTTTTTTGGAAAAGGAAATGTAAGATTAGAAATATTTTTTTATATAGTGGCAGTTATAATGGAGAAATAAAAATAATTGACTATTAAGACAGTCGTGGCGCAGTGGAGCAACCTCGGTTTGCAAAACGCGATGGTTGTAACTTCACAGGGGAATAATATGAACTTTAGAATTAGATATTAAAACTAATCTGTAACTATTGAAACTTATTTACTACCTTTCTAATTTAATTTATTTTGTACGACAGATAAAGCGAAAATGAAATTTGATATGACTCTATTGAAGTTACCATTGAAGAATTACGAGAATATGTACTAAAATATACTTTAATTGCGACAAGATATATCTTTGTTAAATATTTTGGGCATGTTTACATTAAAAGAAAACAAAAATTGGCTTCAAAACTGTACTTACATCTCATATATACTCGTATACTTACACAAAAACTTAATACAGATTGAAAACGATTATACCTAATTGTTTTAAATTCTATGTACTATGTTATTTTGAAAAACAATATATCTGAAAATTGTTTTTAATAACAATATTAAAACTTCATATCCGTTACAATCAAAAAAAAAGACGCCCATGTTTCCAATGTATTTATTTATTTTATGTTTAATTTAATGACACATAAATAAAAAATACAGCTAATATAACAACATTATTATTATTTATAATGATGTTTATAATTTATGTCAATACATCCTGGAAAGAAACAAAAGTTATGTTAAAATTTCATAACATTTGGCCTAAAGTCAAGAACACTGAATTTTCCGCCATTGACAAATTGCCGCTCATTTTCAATTGCGCGCACATCCATAGTGATGCGCCGACATAATACTAAGCGCGAACTTGGCCCGGTGTCACAACCCGCCTCGCTATATATACCTCGGTTAACTCTTCTGGAGCATAGTCACTCTTGGCTTCATCATCAACTCATCAAACAACAATGGCCTTTAAGGTAAAATATAATCTCAACAATTATTACTTCTTTCGACTTTACAATCAATATCGTTAAGGATTTTTTTATTAAAATTTAAAATAACTACTTTTTTATTGTATAATAAATTTGACAACTGATATTATTATTATAAAAAGAATCTATAATATCATATCTACAAAATTTTCAAAATTCTTCTTCATAAACAACTTTTAATATAATGCTTTTAACATTATAAATTAAATCAATACTACAGTTAAACTAATTAAGATGCAGGAGACGACATACGTCCGTCCTTGACAACTATTTACACGCCTTCTTAGTAATTTCCCCGTGCTCGTTTTACGCAATCGCTCTAGTGTCATCCTCATGAAACTGTGTCACTATTTCAAGTACGGTGCCTATGACAAAAGAGTGTTACCATTATTTGTTCTTAATGCCATCTCTGAAGTCATATATATATTTTTAAATTATTTATTATATATTTCAGATCGTGATCTTCTCCTGCCTCGTGGCTTTGGCCCGCGCCAGTGCATCCGTCGCAGTAGCCGCACCACTTGCAGCGGCCCCTGTTGTCGCAGCACCAGCAGTTGCAGCCAGACTCGAAGAATTCGATCCTCTTCCGCAGTACAGATTTGGATACAACGTTGCCGATGCACTCACTGGCGATTACAAGAGTCAACAAGAACAACGTGATGGTGACTTAGTACAAGGATCATATTCGCTCGTGGACCCTGATGGCACACGCCGCGTTGTTGATTATTTCGCTGACTCCGTTAACGGATTCAATGCGGTCGTGCGCAAGGAACCTTTAATAGCCGCTGCTCCAGCCGTCGTTGCCGAGCCTGCCGTGGTACCAGCTCGTATTGCTGCTGCTCCAGTAGCTGCAGCCCCTCTTGCTGCCGCACCCGTCTTTGCCGCCCCAGTAGCCAAATACACAGCTGCATACTCTGCCCCATTAGCTTACTCAGCATACAGTGCCCCAGTAGCAAAAGTAGCGGCATACAGCGCACCATTCGCTTACTCTGCTCCTGTTGCCAGATATGCGGCATACTCTTCACCTTTGATAGCCGGCAGATACGCAGCAGCTCCAGTGGTAGCTGTCTAAGTATTTGCTGTATATAATTTTGACTGATTTCTCTCTTAATTTGGCCAATAAATTTTTTATTTGTGACAAATTTACTGTGTTTGATTTAACATTATAATGAAACTGCCAATTATATACAACTCAAAATAAAATAATCTTTTATGTCCATAATTTAACACTGGTATATAATCTGTATCAAAATGTCAAGTGTTAGAATAGAATTTCATGACAATTATACTTTTTGACATATATTCTTAGCAATAACTAAATAAATATTTACGATGGAGGAAAAACCAATGTATGGTGCTTTAACCGTGTATCGCGAAAGAGGAGCATATTTGCGACGACTCGAACAATTCGAAAAAGCCAAAGCTTCTTATGATGAGGCGTTCAGAAATACACAAGATGATGTACGTACACTCACTGGTCGAAGTCAAGTTTGTGCAGATGCAGTGAAACCGATTCAAGCATACTCTGATGCAGAACTTGCTCTTATATTAGAACCTGCTAATATGAACGCCCGAAACATGCAAGCTCGTGCTATGTACACCATGTCCGATTTTGAAAAGTCCGTTGTAATGAATTATAGGGGAGCTAGACATCGACATCAGCCTCCTTACTTTGTGGAAGGCGTAAATCAAGGAATCGAAACAATCCAAGACTGTATTGGAGTTAATGCAGGCAATGTCATGGTAGAATTTCTACCTTTAATAAAACGTAATGAAAAAGATCGAGTTGATGAGGACGAACCACAAAAACAACAGCATGTATCTAGAATACCGAAACCGATGAAAAAACGAAAGCTCACGCAAATGGAAGCTCGTAAGCATCTTACTTTAGCGCGTGTGTTAGCTATGAAATATTTAGGGCCCATGGCATATGATAAGTTTTTTTTACAGGAGCTTATGGAAGATCAACGACTTAAGTCTGCCAATGCAAGGGGAAGCATAGAATTGAAATCTTATGTTAAAGAAGTATTAAGATCTCTTACTGAGAGGCAAGATATGTTGCGGGCACAAAGACCATATTATACAGTAAAACTTGCTGAAAAAGCGGAGTCGAAACATCAAAATAAATATAAAGAAAATGTTTTAATAAAAGAACGTGAAATCGGTGCACGGACAGCTGAAAGGCTTTTGAAACAAATAGAAAAAAGCTTACGTGCAAGTCGTGTTATGGATTTAATAGCACAAGCAGAGCGAATGCAACAATTTTTGGATGGTAAAACACCAAGAACATTACCAGATAAAGAAGTATACACAGATCGCTTATATCGCGCCGTCGGAGAGGCATATCTGTTACAACATCGTCTGTCATACACTCTAAGCGAGCGTGGAAACCGACGCCGTATTGCTTTCTTGATGGGCCTGCCTGTCGGCAGACCTACATCGTTTGATTCTGTTATGGCTAACTATCCTTATAAATTCATTGATATAAAACAAGCAACTGCAAAAGTTATTGCTGTATTAGAAATGTGTGAAAATTCAACAATGAAATGTTGGCTAATGTATGAGATTTCTCGTCTATTGTGCACGCAGAAAAATTACGCACTTGCTAAGTATTATGCTAAACGATGTCAACGGGAAGCACAAGAAATAAGCAATGTTACGTGGTGGTTAAATGGGTGCTTCGTCCTTATGAGTGGTGATATGCAACAAGGCAATTCTAACGAAGTTCGTGTTCAAGTTGAAGAAGCTTATGAATATTCAAAGAAATTACAAGATCCAGAACGTGTCCAAGCGTTCTTAAGTAAATGTGCAGAAATGGCGACAGAAACAGTGACTGCAGACGAAAGGAAAGCTATAGTACAGCGTGAAAAACAAATTTTAGCTGTTATGGATGAAAGCCAGCGCATTGAAACGCAAGTATTGTTCAAAAGGATGTCCATCGTACCGCCTGGAAGGCGTTTTTCAGTTTTGCCTCGTAAAGCAGAAGCAGGGGAGAAACCAGCAGAACGTAAGCGCCGACTTCAAAGAGGATTATCAGTTATTCCTGGTCCAGAACGGGCTCTAACACCCCCACCTAAGTCTGACACTCTTGGATTCCAAGTTTTTGACATTTAATTTTGTTTTCATAATGTAAATTCTTTTATATTTTTTATGAGGTTTGCAAAAATTGTATTGAAAAGAGATTTGTTTAGAATAAAAGCTACGCTTCATTTCTTTTTTATTTTCTTTCATATTATTTATTTTATGTACATCTTGAAGTTATCTTTGAAACATTTATCAGATTCAGGGTCGCGCTATATCCTGTTTTTATATAAATATTTCTATAAATACAATTTGAACTCAGGGCCGTCGTCTTCGACAGACGCGTTTCATTTACATCATCATATTATTTGTAAATACAAAAATATTAGAATTTTCAAAACCAACCGATTTTATTATTTATGTCTAATTATTCTTGAAAGTAATAGTTTTCTCTTTAGACAAGAAGATTTCTATTTCAAATGAAATAATATATTTATGGTTATATTAATTCTGCTTGACATGGAAAATATATGCAAATGTATTATTAGAAACTCAAAACAGAATTTTCCGTAATTCTACACGGACAGAAAAAAGGATAAAAAGGGATGTTACTTTTTATCGTCACATTGTGGAAGTTAGACATACAAATAGAATGATAAGATGCGAACAACAATTCACAAAGAAAATCTATATGAAATCATTCATTTAATAACATAAATAACAATTATAAAAAGCCTTATTTTTTAATAGGTATATACAGCAACACAACAAAATTGTAGTAATTAATCTACACGTAGTATGGTAATCTTGGCGCTGATGATGATGAGTGCAGGTGATAGATGGGTGCAGGTGCTGGTGCAAAGATGGGTGCCCTAGCAATGACTGGGGCCACAGGGGCTACGACGGGAGCCGGAGCGATGACCTTAGCAGGAGCAGCTAATACAAGGGGTTCGCGTCGGACAACAGCGTTGAATCCGTTAAGAGGGTCAGCGGAGTAGTCCACAATCCTTCTGGTACCGTCAGGGTCTACAACGCTGTATGACCCTGTGACGATATCACCATTCCTGTGTTCCTGGTGGCCCTTATAATCACCGGTTAAGGCATCTTGAACGTCGTAGCCATAGGAGTACTGAGGGAGAGGATCAACGCGGGCTACAGGTACTGGTGCTACGATGCTAGCGGAGGCTACGCCTACCATGCAGATGAATACTACAATCTGAAAGAAAATATATATATTGTTTTATAAATATACCTATATACATGTCCGTAACATATATAATATGGATGAGCATTAAATGTCGTCGTTACTATCCATCACAATGCTACCAGTAATGTAATGAGCCATAAGCGATCGGTTGCGCAATGCGAGAACACGAATTGATATGCACGGATTGTACACCACACTGAATACATGCGCTCGTTGCGACATGTTCCTGTTCAAAAGAAAGGGTAACTTTTCGTAATTTTATACATCGGGAATATTAATAGCTCTGTTTAAAAGAAGTAATAGATAATTATTTTCTTTGATTTATATTATTTTAGATATGGTGTGTGAATTTGAATTGAATGTCACTTTCCAATTCGTAAAAAGTAGTGTATTGTTATAAAGACATTTTAATGGTTTGCTTCTTACAAACATTAAGATTTATTGTCATTTCAAATTAATACTATATTTTTTTTTCATTTCGTAATATTATTCACGTCCTGTCTCCACTTGCTCCAAAAATGGTCCCAAAGCAATTACATATATGAAATGAAATTTATACTAAAAAATCATAAATCTTTGTTAATAAGCTTTGCACAACTCTTTTATATACAATAGTAAACATTTAAAACAAATGAATGTGTAGGAAGCCTGTTCAAATTTAATTTGAAACAAAGAATTACATGCTATAAATAATAATTAAATAGATCATTAGAAATTAAAAGTATTTAGCAATAATATTTGAAGAGGAGAGTACAGTGTCGCAATTCGTCCAGAAACGGTTCGTTGGTCAATTGAACCTGACCGTAAGATACTATACGAGATCAAAGGCGGCTATTATTGGTAGAGGTCATTATTTTTTGGACCAATTAATATTTAACTTAAGACGCTATGGCTAAGTTTTAAAACGACTAAATATATTTTATAACAAAAAAAAACCATTTGAAAGATAATCTAAGAATAATTATAATCGATTATAGGCTTTTCTACAATAAAAGCATTTTTTTTTTCAATACATTACAAATTATATGGTAAATTATATAAAAATCATGTATCATCACAAAAAAATAACTATATTGATATTATTATTATAATTAATTATTTAAAAAATATATATAACAATAAATAATTTCTCACCTTGCTGTTCATGGTTGGTTGTTTAGGGGTGTGCAGCGTACAAATCGAACTGTGCCCACCCTGGGACATCACCGCGTTATATATACAGCGCTGCGTAACCT
>DWNA01003084.1:0-10570 GCA_018249835.1 Heliconius besckei
TGGTAAAAATCTAGCCCAGAACCATCGCATCTACGAGTCCGACGATGTACCGCCGCCCTACGACGACCTTCTGTGATAAAAATTTAAAATATATGAATATAAAATATATGAATATAAAATATATGAATATAAAATATATGAATATAAAATATATGAATATAAAATATATGAATATAAAATTAGTTATCTGCATTAGCATTACGTCTATTGTCTTTATAGTGTGTAAGTATTTTAACCTATACATAATCTTATTAACCGACTTCTCTAAGAAAAGGAGGTTATCAAATCGACTGTTTTTTTTTCTTCTTTTAAACAGAAATTTAAAATAATAGCCTATACTAAGTAGTAAAGTTCAAATAGATCAAGGTTGATATATTTTATCGCCAATCCATATTATGGGAGATCATAAAAACGGCTATATTTCAAAAGTGTTAATATATGAGAAAGCTGCCGCCGGGAGACGGAGAAACTCGTACTCGTACATAAAATATTATATTGCTTATATTTTATTGAGATTAGATCATCCTGGAAGTGTCCCATGGTAAAAAATGTCTATATACTTTACTTTATTTATCATATATAAATGGCTTAGTGTAAAGCGAAAATGACTTAGTGTCTTCGTTCTTTCATTTAAAATACGTAGTGATATAACAATAAAAAAGAGACAAAGACATGATATCACTTAACCCTTCGTTTACTCAAAATTATACATTAAATATTGATTTACATACGAATTCGCTAATAAAAATAAAATTCGCAATAAAAACCTTTTTTACAACTCGAAAATAACATTATATGGAAGGTTTTAAACAAAGCCTCATTATACGTGTTTAGGACTAATTACGTGAAAGACAAACCGGCTAAATTATGTTCAATTAGGTTTTGTAACGTCCAGAACATGATGATGACAACGTATGGACATCATTTTAATGACGGTAAGCGTGTAGATAATGATTCTTCATGTGAACATCTCATGGTTATCATTAACTGGTGGTTACGTTGGAATCTCTTATAAGCATATTTCTTTAATTAAAAAGAAAATACAGAAGTTTTAAAAGAAACAAGATTGGTAGTTACTCAGGTATAATGTTATTTATAGTAATTTTCTGTTATGTATGTAGTTTTAAATGCGCATAATACGCAAATACCACCAATAGACCAATACCAATTAGAAAAAAGCATTCGAGGGTAACACAGGAGGCCAAGTTAAGCAATTTTTATGCTATCCAAAAACAATTTTCTTATTCCATGCTATTTTTCCCTTGGCTTATAAATCGGTACATTTTTAATTTTTTGGATAATATAATTTAAACTCTGATTATATCTATGAGCGAGTCAGCACAATGCAAACCTATAAAGAAGGTTAAAAAGGCAAGTTAAAAATGCTTCCTATATAAAAATTTACAGTTGCAAATAATATCCGGATTTGCAGTCACGCTAAGTACTGCCTTGCACCATCAACCTACAACCATAGAATCCATCATTATGGAGTGAATTATGGAAGAAATATAGAAGGTAACGACCTAACAATGCATAGAAGCAATAACATTAAATCTAAACTCCACACACGTGAAACGAAAAAGAACATAAGATTAGAATAAAAAGTACTAAAAGCTCAACATCATAAACCTCCCTTTGTCCCAACGACTGCAATGTTTCACTGCAACTACGTATCCCGATTGCATTCCGCTTTCATCTCTTGAATATTCCATGAGCTCCTGTGCTGTACTATACACAGTACTCCCTGCACAGGCTCGTTTGATAACCTAACTAGCAGATTGGTATCGGTTGTTTCCTACAATATGTATGAGATTTTGTCCATTTTTTTCCATTCCGGACCACTGTCCGCTCGTAATTGGAAAATGTAGCGTCGCACTACCGTTTTTCTGATTCCGCACCGCTCGGATTCAGTATTTACGAGCAATAAACGCAATTTTAATAAGACTTGATGGGAGGAAAAAAATTTTTATCGACTACAAATTTGTTGGTGCTAAATATTTTATAATACGCCATTACATATGATTGATTGATTGTATCGTAATTAATGTCCCAAATTAGATGTAGTCGTAAAACGTTAAAAGGGAAACGTTCCGTTGTTTATTTCTCAAAGTTAGTGGGTAGGTGTTAAATCATATACGGGTCTGGAGAGCAGGCGTGGACAAATACGACTGTTGGAGTGATGGAGCGTCTGCCTCCAATCCCTAGCGACGTTGAGTCCAATTAGACGTCAAGCATCCGTCTTGCAGCCTCCCCGTGGGGTGGCGAGTAAATATGACTGAGAATTTCCCGCTTTTTAACCTGAAACATGGTGCGTTAGTGCCGCGAAATTTGAGCCGACGCGTTACGATGAATAATTTTTTAAAGCGCCTCTGAAATGAGTTGGTGAAATATTAAGTAGATGCATTGAAGTATACCTTAATGTTCAATGTTTTAACTTTAATGTTCCTTTTTTATTTTTAATGTTACTTAAATATTTGTTGTCTTTATATCTTAAATACTCTTTATCAATACATCCATTTTCATAACATATTCTATATATACATAACAAATTCTTACATATGTTTGTATATATTTTTATATAAACGATGGTGGTTTTTCAAGTAAAGTTAATATTAAAACAATATTTCAAATTCGTTTACAGTGAATCCGGCGGAAGGGTACGAGGGAACCCGCCCAAAGGGATAATATCATAAAGGGTAACCCCAGATGGTTAAACCCTTCAATGTTAATTTATTTGCTAATTTTTCTTCGCGTTTAACTTAGTGTTATTACATTTTACCTACTTTAGCTTATTTAATATTCAGTTCATTTGACGGGGGATTGTGTAGATTTTAATTTCATGCTTTCAACATTCTTTTTAAGTCTCGTAAATAGTAAATGTGTTTTCTGATTGGTCCCATTTTATTTTTTCGAGAAAAAAATGTGACTTTTATGAAGGGATTGAAAGAAGATATGTCCTGCAAATTATTTAAAGCAATAATAATGTCTTTCAATAAATTTAGGTTTTAATTTCAATAACACTTCATTATAAATAATTGAAGAAAATGTAGATATGTAAAGGTGGACAATAATTTGATAAAATATAACAAAAAAAAAATTAAAAAAATAATATCTTCATTATTTCATGTGCAGGTAGAAAAAAATATACGATGTCTATTCAAAATGATTTCAATTGAAATAATAATGATATTTCGTAGCCAACTTTAATATATCAAAAATTTAAAAAATATAATAAAAAGAATATCACATTCGCCTAGAACTTTGCTTACTTTTAAATTGCATTAAAGAGAATAACATGAATAATAAATACAAATTTAATATAGAATTATTCCTTATAGCATTATTTGGCAACGCCTCGTGTAGCTGTAGTGTGTGGGTAGCGGGTACGCATGAATCATACCCTAACAGGATTAGGGCGACCAAATCTTGTTATACAACCCTCCTCTGACGCGTGACGTAGGTATACTACAGTATATATCTGAATATATGTACATATATTTATTTTAGTGGAAACAATTCTTTATTATTGTTTTGTTTTATTTTGTATACAGATAATTTTCTTTCTTTATTATTTACAAAATTATAAATTTATTAACGTTATAAGAATTAAATATCAAATTTGACATACATAGAAATTGATAATCACCTTTTTTTCATATACCTATTTATTTTGTTTAATATGTGAAAAAAAAATCTTATTTCATTTATTAAAACACGTTGCAAGATATTTACCTCTAATAGGTATATTAGAGGTAAATCTCTAGAAGATGTATAGAAATAGTAATTATTGGAATAAATTCTTATATTGATTACAAATAATAAGAAATATAATTATTTTACTTATAATTCATGATTACTGATCAAATTGCGGTGTGTCCATCACGACATCTTCAAATTAACTTTTGCAATTTATTTATTATATTAAAATTCAATATATTTTATTACAATTATAATTGTAACATAAGCCGAGAGAAGAAAAAAAATAAGTAGCTTATATTAATTTCTTATACTTACTCGTATGTACCTATTATTTAAAGATATTTTGGACGTTAAAAGAATAAAAATTAGCACGGTATTATTGTGAAATTATGGCTGACGTTTAAAAATATTTAAATAGACATATCCAACTCTCCCTATTATTTAATGATAATTAACGTAATTATGAGATCAGTTTTAGAGGGTATTTATACAAAAAATTATTGTCAGGCATCACCGAGCCATAGCTATAGTTGAAGATTTGACTGACCCAACGTGCAATAACGTGAAAATTGATCGGAGAGTGGAAAATAGAGTATATTACATACACACATGCAGAGACTACTCACCGTGTTATATACGAAGAAATAGCGTTTCCTATATAAATTATATATATTCGTATATATTAAAGTTAGGTAATTTATAGTACACGACATATATAGTTATTGAAAGTAAAGATAACATGAAATTAATTCCACACATTCGAATACACCTAATAAATCGAGATACATTATGTTTATTCGTTTCTAAACACTAAAAGCTTTGTAAGCTTTTTTAATTATATGCTAGAATAGGAAACTTCAATATTAAACATTAAATACATAAATAATTACTCCTAGTGACCTGTTATGTTAATTTAGATAATTCTGCTTTATACTTACATTTTAACGTCATAAGCTTGTTTTTACACTTTCTTTTATAGAACTTAAATAACATTAAGTTACTTCAATACTGATACCGATACCAAATTGAATAATATTATTTAATATTGAAATCAAATAATTATAGTCAATTTTATAAATGAATAAGCTATTAATAATAATATCGGGTTGCGTTAAAATAAAAAATATATTAATAATAACATAATAATGAGCTCTATTGTTACCAATTAGCCTAACTAAACAAAGTAAACGAACAACGTAGAACGTTGAAATAACGCATGTATGCCTTATGCAAAGTATGAGGGATTTTTTCGAAACTCCAACTGGAACGCGAATACCTGAGATTTTCTAGTTAATGTTTTAAGTCCACGCAAATACAGTTACGGGCGACGACTAGTTATTAATAAATTTAATTTTCAAATCAAGGATTTGAGGCCAGTCGTGGCGTGCGGCTGAATTTAGACGCGACAGGTTGTGGGTTCAATTCTCACTTGAGAAAATAAAATATTTAATATTTTTATTTGCTCTCTCTCTCTGGTAACAAGGCAAAGTGAAACGTTGAATCCCGCAACTGAATGCCTTCTTAATACGGCGGAAGGTGGAGAACGGAGGTGTTATAATGGGAACAGAGTGTCTTAACAATAGTTTCCCAGGTTCCCGCTGCCTATCCCACTATGTGTGGGATACAGAGAGAAAATATGTAAGTACTTATGTAAAACTACCTACGTAATTTGCGGTTTTACGAAGCTGCTATTACGCTTCAACCAATGAGAGCGCGTCGTTTAATTCAGTTTTACGTTTTAAAAATTAAATACACGTCTACTTGTACGGCTGTAGTCACGAAATGAAAATTATATGTAAATTGATACATTACTTGATTAGGAATAACATGAATATCATTATTTTATACGAATAAAGAAAAAAATAAATAGAATAATAAAACAGTGATATAACAAAGATACTGACGGAAGGTCACGTAAAATGCATGAGGACCCCTCGGAGAGCATGTATGAAGAGGTTGATGACAGTGGACGAGGCGAAAGAGGTATATAGAGACTGAAGCGTTTGGCGCGCCGTTCTCTCTGGCTACTCCCCTAGGGATAAAGCGTGAAGCTAATTAGCTAAGTATGTATGTATGCATAAGATAACTCACGAAATTAAGAAATATATTCGTATGATTCAGTCAATCGATGTAACTTTTTTCTGTGCTCTTGGGGAACATAGACATATTTATTTGATATTCATTTCAGCTTGACACCTCCAAGCGTTCTTGGTCTTGGCAGATGGCAAGACCAAGAAGAGGACCAAGGCTTAGACCTTTAAGAAAAGGCCTAAGCCTTGAATAAAAAAAATTATAAATAATATATATGTAATCTGTTATGCATCATGAACACAAAGCCTTTGTGGCCAACTAATAACAAAAAAAAAAACAAAAATTAAATGAACACTGACGACCGAATGTTATTTCGAATTACATTCAATTCTAGTTAAAGCAGACATGATCTCATCTTACGGCCCATTTAATGCAAATCGATCCGCCACAGAGCGACCAATCGCGTTGAATCAAAACGTAATTTATTAAATTTCAGGTTTTTAAGTAATTTTCGTAACCACTACACTAGGTATGATTGAGGATTATTTTAGTTTCGTAATTATTTTCTAAATTGTTTTTTTTTAGTTGCTATAGTCTTGCTGAAATGTCGTTTAGCGATAGTAGGCTGCTTATTGTATAGAATATTCATTTAACATGTTTTTTCATTTAATAATGCAGTAAGCTATATTTAAGTTTTCCCAGTTAATCAGTTGAAATAAATATTGCGGGTTTAATTTGCGAAAAAGACTATAATAGACCACTCTATTAGTCACTTTCAACCCAAACATGACAATTTAATTTTCAGTTGCGAAACCTAACGCCGCGTTCTGACCAACCGCCTAACCAAAGCATGGAAACAAAAACCTTTAGCACCAAATATACATAAAGAATCGAATTCATAATCATCAGTATAATATCAAATATATTACAACTGGTACAACGGTGGCGTCCTTTTTAAAGTGGCTTTTAGGGGCCATTATGGTTGCGGTTAGCTCCGCAACCGAGCCCTTGTTTAACACTAATATGGATAAAGTATTTTTGATTACTATACAAGTACCCACCAATCGTATATAAGATTTTGATGAGGTTTTTTTCATTTATGTATTCATAATATTCTGTAATGAGTGAACGCCATTCGACTCGATTAACTCGTGATTTCAATTACGAAGATAAAATTTAAATGAACGGCAAGTCTAAGCAATTTGTATAATAGCACTGATACTATTTTCTGATAAGTAGTTGGATTGTTTATATTATTATGTTTTTTTTTTGTTTTGTAATTGTTTTTTTTAATGTGAAATCTGACATAAATGGTCTTATTACTTTTAATGTTTCAGTTATTATGTATTTTATTGTATGAATACTCGATTTTTTTTATTACTTATTTTTTTTGTTGTTCTACCTTCATCTAAGATATTTTATTTTTTAATTTTGTAATTCTGAAATCTATTAATACATCGTCGAAATAAACAAAAATATTTAAATAGGCTTAATTATACCTACTAATATTAAAAGAAATAGCGTTCCTATTTAATTTTTATAAAGCATAATATGTGCATATAAATTTAAATATATAAATATTTGTTATATTATACAAAAAAATACATTTAATATATACATTTTTTAATTTAACTTTGCAGATACTTATAAAAAAATTGTAACTTCTATAGATACTTTCAGTTGAAAATGTATCTTTCTCTCTCTAAAAATTCTATATTTTTTTCTATTTATTCCAAATAAAACTTTTTCAAACAAATAATTTTACTCCACAGCCTCATTCCCCATAACGAGGCGGATCGGACATCCCTACCAAAACAGAACACCCCCCAAACGCAAGAAGCCTCGGACGTCCTTCACGAGGATGCAAATTGCTGAATTAGAAAAAAGGTTCCACAAGCAGAAGTATTTAGCATCAGCAGAAAGAGCGTCTTTGGCGAAAACATTGAAAATGACTGATGCCCAAGTGAAAACTTGGTTTCAGAATCGTAGAACGAAATGGAGGTATGTATTTTTTTAATATAATTTATGAATAGCCAAGGAAAAATGTTTAGAAAACCAAGACTCGAACCCACGCCTCCGGGAAACCGTCGTTTTAAAAGTATTATGCTTTCTTGGAGTGTAGAGAGAATGTAGTGTTAAAACTCTTTTACACTATACATTGCCCAGAAAAAAAATCGCGTATGAATAGAATTTATTCGAATATTTTTTTTTTAAACAAAAAAAATGCTTTCTCGAAATGGATTTGAAGTTACAGCCATCAGTGCACATTCCAATCATCAATAGATTTCTTGTTTTTGTTATAATAAATTAATTTATACATTAAAAGCCTCCAAATCCTCAATAATTTATAGAATACAAAGATGTACCAGTGACATGTAAATTAACATGTTGTGTTTACATACAATGTGTTTCCTCTTAACAAGTAAGAGGAAACACTGGATATGTAAACTTTTATCTTACAACAATCAAAGCGTGAGAAAAAAAATGCAAGTTGAATATAAATATAAGTTTAAAATTAACTAAGCTCTTGAACTCAAGCGTCAAAATGAGTAAACGATATCCATACCTAAATCTAAAACTAAACATTTGTTTACTTATGCTAATTAATATCTAAAATAACTTTTTCTATTAGTGAAAACTTCATTAAAATCCTATGAGTAGGTTCAAAGATTTGTAGGAAGTATATTATTTTATACATATTATGTAAAGAAGAGGATGTATGAAATAATGTTATAATTGAATATATAAATAAAATTTTATTATAATATATCTAATAATAAAATACTTAAGAGAGGTGTCGGTAGCTTCAGATAAAACGGATTTATGATACATTTTAGTACCACTCTAAAGATATTTTTTTGCTTATTAGCATTATTGCATGATAATCCATATAAAACCCTTGCGTTACTGATATACACAGACAGTTAATTTAGGTAGGTTAGGAAGTGTGAGGGAGTTAGCAGAGGATTTCTCGAAAATTCCTACGGGAATGGGAAAATACACGACGGAACAAAAATGCAGACAAGTCAGCTATATGTTAAGTATAGAGGCACAGGAATACATGCATACGACTCTAAGCGCGAAAGTTAGGGATTCGATACCCACTCGTGGAAATAAATTATTTAATATTTTCTTTTTTCGTTCTGGTAACAAGACAAAGCGGCATTACGTTCCGCCAGAGTTAGTATATTGATATGTACATATATGCAATTAAGATACGACAAGTTTCGAATAAAGGATTCTGTTCTAATTTTATATTATTTGATATCTTTCTCATTCCGAAGTAAACGAAGACCAATTAAATATAATGTTTATAGTTTAAAGTTCTTAACGGTTTTAAATGTAACGACTGTTTAACGAGGTCGATCGGTATGTGCTTACGTTAAAATGGAGTAATTATAAAGTTTTTATTTCACGAGAAACCTTATTTTAAATGCCATCCCTTTATAGTAAACGAGTCGATGAGGATTTCTGACAGTAATCTGTTTCGAAATTCTGTACTAATTTTAATTTAAGCTTTAACATAGGCAAAATTCATTAGAAGAGCTAATTATTAGCCAATTCTGTATAAGATAAAAAAAATCTATTTCTGGTTAAAATAAAACAGTGCCACATTTAGGATATGAATTTGGTATATTTAAACACCATATCAATTATAAAATTGAATTGATTTGCTTAATCTTCCGCACATAGCTGAGTAGGTATGACTAGGAACTAGTGTTGATGAGGCCTTAAAATAAATAACTCATACAAACGACCCCATAAATACCAATTTATTCTAGCTTATACCACAATTATCTTTGAATAAACTTCTTTAAAATTCAATAACTATATTAAAAGTGTTTGAAGTTCTATTATTTTAAAGCTAATAGTCGACATTGACTTAATAAACGCTTTAAGAGTCTTATCTTCTACATACATCTAATTAAAATTCCTATCACAGTGATCTTCGACGAGATTACGATAAGGCTTTATTTTATTGAATAAATTATTATGGTTAATCGGTTAATTACTGCCATTTCTACACTCGGGCGTAATGTTAAATGTTCAAATCTTTATATTGGAGTCAATCCTTATGTTGGAATGAAATATTTATTCTGTTTGGGAGATAAACGAAAATAAAAGGAAAAATGTCAATCCAAGGATTGTTTTGTGGTCCGATTATTTAGAAAAATATATATTTACTTAATTAAACAATTGTTGCCTCTAAACCAGAGCAAAGAAATGAAAATATTTAATATTTAATTTCCTCGAATGGGAATCGAACCCACAAGCTGTCGCGTTTGCAATAAACATCTGGCTTCATAATAAAAAAAAAAAACAACAAATACGTAAAAAAAACAATACAAAATAGGAAAACCAAAACCCCTTGCTCCTGTGAGACAATGGCATCGTGGTGGCGATTACACTCTAATGGACAAGCGATGTTTGTGTAGAGCTCTGATAACAGCCTGATAGCACGGCGCCACCGCACCGATACCGGTACTGGCGCGGGTTCTTATCCTTTGTTTGGGTATAGGTGAATTGGCAAGTTATTTATTTATTTGTGTTATTTTAAAGTTTTGTATAATAACACAAAAAATATATTATTACTATTACTAGATATTATTATTACTATTGTTAATAAACTTAAATTAAAGTCAGACTTCTCCTTCCTCCTTCTCCTTCCTCCTCCGACTCCTTCCTCTTTAATATTGGTATCTAAAAGTTGATGTAATCAAACCGCCAAATTTGCCTAGCAAATTTGGAAAAATAAGCCCCCTCCCACCCAAAAAATATCTCTCGATACGCTAATGTTTAATTCTATAATATATTTAATGCACTATAACCACAAAAAACG
>DWNA01003085.1:0-10569 GCA_018249835.1 Heliconius besckei
TGTCGTGATGCAGGACATGAGAGCCAATGGTCTAACCACCGAGGACGCAAAAGACCGTGCAAAGTGGAGTAGGTTGAGTAGGAGGGCAGACCCTGGCAATAGCCGGGATTAATGCCAGGAGGAAGGAAGAAGGTTATTTTTGCTTATTGCTTTGACATTAAGTACAAAGGATAGGTTTATTTATGGAACAGCTGCACGGCTTTGCTGCACATACATATTTTTGACTGACATTCCTTACATCACTAATACATTCTGTCCAGGATTCATCATACGCTGATGGTTACTCACCAGCAGAGCGTGTAGCGCAGCGATACGTTATTGCGATCAAGGAGGGCAAAGTAAGTAAATTGTATACATATAATGTTATTTATATTATTATGATTTTATATTTTAAAACAACATATTTTATTTCTTAATGTCTATGACGGAGTATCATCTATATGATATAGCAATGCTGCTTGCTTTTACATAAACATACTTTTTTTTTCATTATTTTAAATCACAATATGATTGAGGCTATTGAGGCACACACGCACAAGGACTATAAGTCATTCTGCCATTACAGGCAGACGTCGTACTCTGGCGTCACGGTTGGGCTATCAATCTACTCTGCTATATGGGGGATGCATAGCGTCACACTAAGAATAATAATAGTTGTATCGTTTCAGGGACGCGGCACCTGACATTCGCGTTCGGCTCCGCCCTCCGCGCGCTCCTCGCCGCTATCCACAGATTCGTTACATTAAAAACATCTTTTATAAAAATATTGGATATAACAATTATAGGGGTGATCACGGATAACAAATGGACACTAAGTTAAGCTTCCAAAATACAGTACGGTTAATGAGTTGTGGCCGCCTTGAAATTAGCTGCAGATGGCTGCGCAAATTCGATTTTAGTATTTAAAAGAGAGATTAATATGCAAAGTTCAGAAAACCTAACACCAGGGCAGCCACGACTTGTCGACAGTACTGTAATATTTGGATATATTATAATAATATAATATGTATATATTTAAGGCTACCATTCCACATGAGCGATAAGTGGATGTTTAAACTTAAATAATATGGAAATCTTAGTAAATCTCTGTAGTTGTAATCTTTCTGTTTTGATTATAGTTATGTATTATTAAAAAATATATACCTTTATATTGTATGCTCTGTTTGTAATAAACAATTATAATTAAGTAATTCTTTCACATTATGTAAGTATAAGATAGTTCTGTATTAATCATCTTCTGAATACAGAGGTTAAATTATGTCTATAATTATAATAGACTGAGATTCCAGGGCCCCCAGACCTACGTAATTTTAGCAAAGCTGAAATTTTGAGGATCAATAAATAGTCAATATGTAGTTTAGACTGTATGCACACTCTCTAACTTAAAAGCAGGGACCTTTCAGAGATAGCGCCAACCTAAGGTACACAGACGTTAAAGTAGAAGAAAGGCTTGTTTTTATGTTTTTAAAGAATAGTGTAAAAAATGTATATTTATTATTACCAGACCCTTTCCGTTAAGCCTTTACTCCTGCCAGACGTCCTAAAGGTTGTTTAAAATTGGGGAAAATTACATTAAACTATCAATCTTTAATTTTAAATATATTATTTACGGACTATTTCCGGACCCCTCATAAGCACCCAATCCAAAGGCTCCATCATCTTCTCAGAAAGAGATATACCGTTATTTAGCGCTACCTCTGAAAGAGTTTCAGACTAAGTTAGTGAGTAGACTTAACGTGCGTCTGGCGACTCTGGGATCTTGGGTTATAAGATTATGTCTAACTATAAAATTGGTCTGGTACGGATTTTTGATTTATTAATATTGTACACCCAAACAAATATTGCATTATTGAAACTGGTTTGTGATTAATTGAAGTGTGTTTATTCTTAAGCTCTAATTGGAGCTTAAGAATTATGTTTTTATCTATTATGTTTTTTATAAGTAAATAGTGAGAAAGTTTTATATCATACTAGTGGACTCGCGCAGCTTCGCCTGCTTATTTGCACCCTTGGGTTGAATTCGAAAAGACCATGAAACACGTTTTCAATGAAATATTTGTAAGAAAATCAGTCAAATTAAATTTTATGAAAATCAGTGGTGATTTAAAGAATTTTCCAAACAAATTTTCAACCCTTTATGATATTTAGGGGGTGAATTTAATAAAATGAAGAAACACGTGTTCAATTTAATATTTTAAGTATTAATTTCAAATTTTATAAAAATCGGTGCCGATTTAAAAAACAAATACATACAAACTTTCAACCTCTATTTCGCGATCCTTTTCTTTCGGTCGTCGTTGACAGCCCATAAAAGTGCCAGCCAGTAATTAGAGTCGTTCTTATATAACCTCTATAGTCATTATTTGATTATTTCTACCAATATAATAATTTAGTGGAAATAAGGTAAATAAAAAAATAACTACTATTTAAAAAATGTGTATGTGAATTATATCTTATGAAGAAATAAAATAGGATTTTTCAATACTTTATATTATTTATACTAAAAAGTAAAATCTACATAGAATACACGATAAAATAGTTATGTCCGAAATATACAATCATTTAATTTTGATTAACGTTATAACAAAAGTTGATTTAAACTATTTTCCAATCATCACTTATAATCTAGGCGTAAAATAAAAAATAATATTAATGGAAGCAAATATAATAATATTATGACCGAATAAGTACATTACAGTCAGAAAACAAAAGGAACTTGCTACTTGTAATATAATGATAAATATTTAAAATATAGATATAAACCAGCGACAGACTCGGCTTAGTATAGGAGCCGAGTCTTTTGTCTATATACAAAAATGACTTTGACAATGGTAAACAAGAACTACCTACAATCAATAGGTAAAATGGCGGCCACATAGTCCCATTCACATAACTTAGAAAGCAATGAGCAATTTTAGATAATATGGCATAATAATATTAAATAATGCCCACAAATAAGAATATGAGATCAATATCATTTATTAGCGTGAGTAGAACCTAGACCTATATTTGAAACCAATTACTGAGCCCTGTTACAGCAAATTGAAAATACACTGAATATAAAATACTAAAATAGTTGTAAATTGTTGATTATTATAATCTAATTTGACATCGGTTCTTGATTTCTTGTTAATATAGTCAAAATTGTGATATTGTTACATGATGTGATGTAACAAAGCTCTTAGCACCATTTCCATAAAAAATAATACATACATCTATTGTATGTTCGTTATTGTGACCAAAAAAACGTATTTTTAACATTAAAATTGATTTTTATGCTAATGGTATATATAGTCATATTGAACTGATTAAACAATAGATGATTACACTTAGAGAGCTAAAAGCAAAATTTTTGGTAAATAAATATTTGAAATTCATTTCAATGACCTTATAGAAGTGTTGACTTTATCTGAAAAAGAAAAGAAATAAAGACCATTAAAATAAGAATATAAATAGAATGATCTTTATCTTATATTTAGCTAGTCTTATATGAGATGATATATATTTACCATTAAATCAAACAGCCTGCCGGTCGCTAACCAGCCCCTGCAGCTTCCTCGCCACCCCACCATACCGTGCTCTCTTCACCAAGTCGCCATCAGCTCGGGTCACCACTTCTCCGTCGTCAGCGTTGCGTTTCACTCCTACTCCTACACCGACTCCCACTTCGCACGATACCATAGTGTTTATTGCGTGCAAGTCCTGTTTGGATGACAAGGTTTTATTTACTATACATATGTTTTAAAACTAATCTAATTGAGTTTAGTTCTGTAATAAAATAAAATAGAAAAAACTGAA
Organism: Heliconius besckei; assembly: GCA_018249835.1. Classification (NCBI taxonomy): domain Eukaryota; kingdom Metazoa; phylum Arthropoda; class Insecta; order Lepidoptera; family Nymphalidae; genus Heliconius; species Heliconius besckei. The sequence goes on from DWNA01003085.1 coordinate 3,799, forward strand.
GTTTTGTACATGTACATCTTCGGAACTACTGGACTGATTTGGATTTTTTTTTATTGCATAGTTTGGTCCTGGGAAGGACATGGGTTATAATTTATTTTAAATAAAGAAAGAATGCAAATGGAGGAAGGCTTCGTGGCGCAGGGGCACACGCGTGTGACTGTAAACGCGACAGGTTGTGGATTTCGATTCCCGCTCAAGAAAATTTAATATTTTAAGTTTACTTCGACAGTAAACTCTCGTGCCTTCTGCCATTCCTGTTGTTCGGGATGCAAAAAATAACCAACCTTAGCAGGACTTCTACTAAATCTATAAGTCAGTTGATGGTGATGATTTGGCGGTGTAGTCAGAGGTTTCACGTATAGCTGGTGGCGCTCCGACACGCGTTGTCCTCCCGGTGATCTCCCGCACAGCGCTGTACGACCAGCCGGCAAAGGGGATAGGGATTGTTCCTGAGATAACAAATTAAAATCAGTCTTTCAAATTTTGAGTGTATTGTTGTGTATTGACAATGAAATATTAACCATGGATCAGTGATAAACAAATACACTGGTTATTGTTACAATACAATTAATTAATTGTTAATTGAAATTCCCATATAAATAAAAAATCTATTGTTAATATTTTATTGTCAATGCAATCAAGATTTGCGCAACTGCTATTGCTAAATTCAAATCAAAAACGCTATGGGACTCCAATAACAACGGATAGAAGTAGAGATTGGATTTTTACAATAGTTGACCAATGTTGTGCAAAGCCAGCCTTATCACTTATTACTAAGCTTATTTGCAATTTTATGTTGTTAATAAAAAAATATTTACTTGATGCAAGACCAAAGAGGGGCGTTAAGGGTACGAGGCAAAACGCTTCGTTAAGTTCCGCCACTCAACATGCAGCGCCTACAGAATTTCGCGGAAACGGAAGAAAGTGAAAGAAAAAGTATGTATAAAAAATATACTTACATCTCTGTGCCTACCAGTAAATCGCAATGCAAATGCCTGTATACATTTTACATATACTTTATTATAGAAGTTTATTAAGTCTCCTCTTTCTGGTGATTCTGAAAATAAATTTGTATTTTATAAATAAAAACAAGACATGTTAAATTGTAAATATAAAAAATAATGTAAAGATTCAATTAACGCATGGGATAATTACATTTAACTTTGGATAATATCCAAGATTGTAGAGGGTTTGAAAATTTTTAAATCAGTCTTTTCCTATCATTAGTCAATCTCCTACGTTTTCCATCGTATAGAATGCGAGACACTATGTGTTGAGTAGCGAATTTTAACGCCGCATTTTGTCTACCAGAGTCGGGCTCAAACTCACAAAACATCGCGTCTGCAATTAGACGGTGTTACACTATGCCACTATGATATATGTAACATTAAATTATTATTTAGTGAATAATAATTTAATGTCACATATATAACCACTTTACTTTACTTTACTTTACTTACATTTTAATACAATTTTTCCGTATTTATTTATTATTTTCATTAAATTAACAAGATCAAGCGCGACGTTGGGTTCCGCCAATCAACAAGCAATACTTCGAAAATTTAAAACGCTTGGATGCCTACGCTTATCCTGCCATATGCGACATACAGCAAGTAGATATAATACCTTCATCATTTTTAATGAGCACAGTCCTATACACGAGGTTGTCAGCGAGCGGCCTCTGTCGGTAACAACGCATGATGTCTGTGAATGTTCTCTCCACTTGATTGGTTGGTGTGTTGGACACCTAAAAAAATTGAACATCGACCCACCTTATTACACAGTCTAGCCCAAGAATCTCTAGAAGCTAAAATTCAAAATTAATTCTTTTTAAACATTTTTAAAGTGTTACTTTCTTTCTTTCGTTCTTCTTTCCTAATATATGATCACTAAGGAAAGAAGAAAATATTTAAATAGATTTAAAAAGGTATATAAGCATCTTTTATATTTCAACTATATCATATGTATTATATCAACAACATTTACCCACCTTGCATATAACATAAACAGCGCACATGAGTATTTGATCAAGATGGCGGTCCTTCATTAATTGTGTTTGATGCATAATGGAATATTCTAGACACGTCCATATTTTTCTTTTTAACTCCTCGTCTGTGAGCCGCAGTCTCGTGCACAGATCGTTCATTCGGACCACTGCTAGACTGTAAAACTGTTGTCAAAGTAAATATTATAAATAGTGTAACATAAAATTAAAATCAAGACTATCGTGGTGTACCCAACAAGCATGCGATTGTGAACCAGACGAATCTGTTGTAAGTTCGATTCCCAATTGATTTTTTTTTATTTCTTCGCTCTGGAAAAGAAACCGCGGCGTTTCCGTTCCGCCATTCAAACACGCAAAGCGCACGTATTCAGCGGGAAGATAGAAACGGAAGCCGGAAACGGAAGTGTGGGTTACATCGTAAACCACGCTTTTCCCGCAAAGCAGATACGAGATATTTACTTTAATGCCATTCCCCTTTTTCCGCCCAATATTCTAGACATTGCTTGTTGAGTGGCGGAACTCAACGCCACACTGTCTACTAGAGAGGGGCAATTAACACAATTTAAATATAATCACCAATCATTTAATGCAATCCGTCACTCAGGGGAGCGGGGATTGAACCCACAACCAGTGCGCTTAGTCAGACGCTGTCTTACTGCGCCACGACAGCGTCGCCTAAAATGATGTGATTTGTTGTTTGCATAATAAAATAATAATTATATTAATAGTTTAATACTATCTTTATAAAATATAGTCATCAAAAAATTACCATTATTCTTTTAACAAATGTTATAAGCAAATATTTTTTATGTATAAGTTAAACTAATAAGTAGAATAAAAAAATTATAGCAATTTACCTTTCTGAAAAACAGTATTAAAGAGTTATTAGCTTTCTTTGGGGTAGTATTAGGCGTGTTTTCTGTACTTGACGCAGACGTACTGGGTTGAGGCGCAGAAGGTTCTGTATTATTATTTGTTGCTAAAAAACAATATACATATGTAAGCAAGCATATAAAATGTTAAATAAGAAAATAAATGTGCATATATGATTTTCTAAATGATATAGCTATAGTAAAATTAAGTGATAATATTTTTTTTCATATTTGTAAACTTATAGACGTAATTTGCACAACAGTCTTTTAGTTAAATTTATGTAAAACATATAAGCATTTAAGATTCACAAAAGAAGAAATTATTTCAATAAAGAAAGGACAAATACAAAAAAAATATGCAAAATGTTTTGAATATTGTGTAAAAAACCAAAAAAAATGAATGAATAGTGGTTACCTAAAAGTGACTGACCAGGTTTTATATTATCTTTGAACAATTGTTTCTTTGCATGATCCGCCATAGGTGTGAGGAAACGGTCTATCTCTGCCGACACTGGCGATTGCAGGCCACCTAAAAGCATTTTTTTTATTTCACTCGATGTAACTACATATAGTAGGGTACGAAGAGGGAACCTAGTCAAAATTAAATGTTTCCTTTAGTTTTTATAGAGAACTAGCGACCCACTCGCGCTTAAGCTGTTTTTTCGTACTTCCATTAAGAATATTCAATTGAATGCAGTGCTGCGCTTTGTCTCTGTATTTTAAGTCTGTAATATCTTCGAAAATATTCATTTAAATTATAAGCTGTGTAGAGCCATATTGATCTATCAACAATGTATTTAAGGTATTAAATAAGTCGTAATCGAACCCACAAGTGTTGCGTTGCAATTAAAAGCTGTTCCCTTTCCCATCCCATGATTGCCTAAAAATACTTAACTTAGAAAAACATTTTATTTTAGAATTCAATTCAAATTCTAAATTTTCAACATGGCAAATAAACTTATGCTTGGATTAAATGGACTGGACATGTTCATGTTTAGCAAAGATGATTGTTGAAAAAGAAAAAAACTACAACCACTTACTACTTTGACTTAAATTTCGACGACTGTTCGGCGATTCTTGTACATACACTTCTGTAGAGGCCGGTACTGGAGTTCTGCTGAGCTGATCCCACAAAGGACTGTCTGATGTCCAAACAAGAGATTCTAGAACTTGTTCTTCCACCTATATATAATTTACGCCATATTAGATAAACAAGTTTTTTTTTATTAAAGTTATTGCAACTTTTTTTTGATAATAAAAATTTGCGTGACTAATTGTCTTGTGACGGTTTAACTAGTGATGTTTTAATAATTATTTGTTTTCTCGTTTTATATCATAATTGCTTTCTTTGGATATTTATAATTTTTTCTTTAAATTAAATCTTACCATTATTAAATCTAACCATAACAAATAATTAAAATTGTCATGACATGTGTCTTACTTTATTTTCAAAACAATAGACAGGCAAGAATAAGCTTCATTAGAAAAAATAACACTAACAAAAATAAAATAAACTAAGATACACTATATAATATAATTTATCGAATTCGGTTATTACTTTAAAAATATGTCACAGTTAAACAAAAATTATATTAAAAAAAACTTACAGCATTAAGATGTTTAATAACATCACGACTGAGCTTATCAAACATAGCACGAACAACCAACTCAATGATCTTATAAAAGTGGAAAGCACTAAGGCCATATATTTGTAGCACGCAAGGAAACCGTAGGGAGTTGACGCGGAACGCTTGTAGCACCACTTCTGTGCAACACGCGTATACTGTCAGTTGGTAGGTCTCTTGTGATAGTAGAACCTGGAAAAAAGGTATTTACTTATTAACTTTCGCATGTAAAACGACTGCAAGCGTGATGGTCGCGGGTTTGACGCTGCTCCAGGCAAATTTAATTATTTTCATTTCCTCCCTGTAGTAAGAAGACAAAGCTCAGTGTTAAATTCTATCACTTAACAGGCAAAGAGATAAAACTTGGCGAGAAAGTCCCTACTTTCCATTTCTCTATAGAAATTAACAATATTTTTTTAAATATGAATTATTATTTTTGTTATACAAAATCAAAATACAAAAAGTATTTAATACTTACTGGCAAAGATAATTGTGGTTTTTTCCTATGTTCCTCTCTGATGATATGTTCAAAAACTTTATAATATAAGCAAGTAACCATATTGCATCTACAAGTAATAGTTTCATTACTACAGTTATTTTCTCTGAGGTATCTTGAGAATTGCTCCATCCATCCATTGCAGGGTTGAATCACTTTAGTGTTTATAGTTTCCTCACTTACACCACAGTCACTAAAATATGAAAATTTTATTTAAAATTAAATACATTAATATTTTATATAATTCTTCTTAAACTTAAGAACATACAACAAAAAAATTGAATACTAACGCAAAAAATCTCAACAGCTGTGGGGAAGGTGTGGGTCTTGCGTGTCTCAATAAAGTGAGCAATCGTGCAACACTATTTGTGGCCTGCGATACCGGCGTCAGCTCCTCACGGCGGGCGAGGTACCGCCGCCCTGTTAAAGGAGTATCGGGGCATGCACGTCCACTCTGGAAATACATACATTTATTGATTTTGTTAATTGAAATGTTAAATATTTTAAGAAAATAATTGTGAAAATGAAGCTTTTGAAAAAGAATAAATTTATTGTTCTCCACTTTCCAAGAAAATCGATGCAATTTATACATATAATAAAACTGTCAACTAATCTGCTCATAGTCTCCAGACTGATTACATGATGAGCTCAAATAATAATAATAAAAAAAACTGTAGAAGGGGTAAAATCTGTACATTAAATATAAATTAGAAAAAATATTTCTGTGTGACATAATACAAGCAACAGCAGATACAAAAATGATTTTTGGAATTCTTGTATTATCATTAATTTTGACCTGGCTCCTATATATAGTAGTATTTTTTAAATATATACTCACTGGACCAAATGATTCAATAACTTGTGATATTTCATCTCCGGAAACTTTACTTCTAGTCCCAATTTGCTCATTAGCATGTTCACCTAAAACATATATAGAATGTCATTTCTGTATGTATGCTTAAAAAGATACATGAATATGTTCTTCTGTACCAACTTTTATTATCATCAAAGCATAATAAAATATCTTTGTAAAATTTTGACATTTTACATTTTTTTTTAAACTTCAATCATCACCATATATTTGATGTCATATATAAAAAAACTTACAATAATTAATGTCAGCCAGTTATAACATAGAATTAAAAAATGGTAATAAAATAATTCTGTAAATACTCTAGATAAGAAACACACTTACCTAAGAATATTCTTTCATCAAATTCTCCAACACTAAGTACATAGGTTTCATAAAGATTGTTCAATGATTTAACATTTGCATCAAAGTTTCCAATGTCTAATAAACCTGTTAGATTGTCACGGTCCCCTTTTAAAATCTAAAAAAAGTGTGTATAGAATTTAATTCTTAAGCATCTCAACCAAGTACTTTCAAAAGAGACTATTCACAATGTATGTCATATGTTAAGAGGGAGCAGGGGAACAAGGAAGTGGGAATTGTGTGATATCTAATGATATATAAGCAAAATATAAGCAAGCCATTGCTTTAATAAAATTATTTGTAGGTTTTATACCTGCCAAATATGGGATATCACACCAGATGGAGGGGTTCTTTACAAACCCCAAGGATCCAATGCTAGTGAAGTGAGGAGAGAAATTTGTGAAAGTTGTGTGACATTACTTATGTTATATTAATACTAATATAATAAAGCGGAAGAGTTTGTTTGTTTGAACGCTAAGATCTCTGGATCTACTGGTCCGATTTACATTGTTTTTGTTTTGTATGAAAGCTGCATTCTTCAGAAGTGCTATAGGCTATAT
>DWNA01003086.1:0-10568 GCA_018249835.1 Heliconius besckei
ATAAGAAATGATTGTCTTATTAATTCAGTAATATTATTAAATATTATATTGTTTATTATCAGCTTCACGCTATATTCCGCATATATTAGGGTAGGCAGAGGAAAGCTTAGAGTTAAGACACTCCGCTCCCCACTTTCCGTCGATTTCTGGAGGCATTGCATGTTGAGTGGCAGAACTCAACGCTGCGCTGAGCGAAGAAATAAAATATTAAATATTTCATTTCCTCGCATGGGAATCGAACCCACAACTTATCGCGTTTACAATCACACACTTGTGCGCCTGCACTACGGCTTTCCTCAATGTTATATTGAAATAGCATAATAATAAAACAGCTTTAAGAAAAACATGAGGGTTCTGAATAAAACAATCATTCAAACAGTTATCTGCCTTTATTCTGCTTCTCATCATATTCCAGCAGCCATAGTCATCCATTCGGTACCATTACAGGAAGAAAAATTAATACACTATTAGATACTGTTACAGTTTGGTTTGATTATGTGTTACAGATGAAGTAATGTGTAGTAGACTTTTAATAATTGTATTTTAAACTATTATTATTATAAATACATGCGGATCATGAAAACCAGAGTGCAACGCGATGTTGCCATGTAATAAAATTTATAATACCTTTATATTATGTAACGGACTAGCAGTTTATCGTTAAATTAATTATTTGTACTTAGCATTCTATGCTTCGATCTATTACACTAATGTTTGTTGGGAATCAGACGTTTCGTGTCTTACACAATATATCGATTTTAAAGCACGGTTACTATATGATGCTTAGAATCGATTGAATATCGGATATAATAAACGGACTGCCTATTGAAACACAGAATATGTATACTTATACTATGGTATCCATTTAGATCTAACGATTAAAAATTGAATTATTTCAACGAAATGTCTGATTCCTTTATAAGTACATTACGCGCAACATCGCGTCGCATATTTAAATCACTGTTTACCGTACTGTTCGTTGGGTGTGTAGTGTTGTGTTTAGTCGATAAAAAATTCCGTACTCGATAAATTTTGATTATGGCCAAACATTCCTTTTTTTTAAATACACATTTTTTGCAATTGTAATAATTTTTGAAAATATAAATTTTGATAATATTTTTTCTTTGTTCCTAAATATTAATCCAAATAGTTTTATTATCCTTAATATTGTATTTACAATTTTTCAACAGCCGAAAAATATGTTCAATTTTATAATATTATTTTTTAACGACTCTTGTTAAGTAGTAGGTAACAGTACAAATATTAATGATCACAAGTTGGTTTTCATTGGTCATTAACATACGTTAAATTACAGCCTTATTACTATCGGTAATACAGTTAACAGTAGGTCTTTAACTGAGTTTTTAGTTAAACTATTTACATCAATAGTTACTCTGATCAATATTATTAGGATAGAAAATAAACATCATTGTGCTTACATCTGTATGAACAAAATAAAAAAATAATCAGTCATTTCAATACAAAAACCTTTTACTCTATAGTTGGAAGATCCTGAACGTTATTGAGAGTGATATAAAACTAAAGCTAATAACTAATATGGTTATAATATTATGCATATTCTTTGAGTACCTCCTTTACTTAAAACATATATAATAATTTAATTTTTTTTTGAAAATCTATATAAGTATATATTTCGAAATCTACTTTCCAAATGCGAGGCAATTTTTATAGTTTTTTTTGAAGACACTCAAAAATTATGCACTAAAATAAGAAGTGAACGCTTCAAGTTAGACCCGCTGTTACTTGTATTTTACAATATCAAATCGCATTTGAACAAACACGTATCGCAAACACGGAAATGAAGGCATACCTTTGAAAAATTATTTAATATTGCAACAAATATCCAACTCGAATACTTAGACAAAACCTTACAAAGCTAAACTTATAGTTCAGTTATAGTTACATAAAACTAATAATACATTTTAATAAAACTAAAATTACGAGAACAATATGTACAATTTACGACAATGCATATAATTATTCTATACATATCGCTTTTAAACCTATCTATAAACAGAAAATAAAACATAAAACAAATCAGTAGGCCACTAAGATTGACGACACATTTTAACTACTTCCAAATATTGTTATATCCTAAAACTATAAAGTGCAACATTCGCTATATAGAACGAAACAACTCAAGAGTATTTCAATAAATTAATGTATCTATAAACTACATCTCTTTATCGCCATGAGCTCAATTGTAAAATGTTGTACTTATTTACAAAATGCATTTTTTAAACGATACGGCCTCTCTAAATTAAAAGTTGTTATAAGCGTTAGATCAGGTAGAATGTATTTATCGATATTCGTTACATCGACTTTTTTGCATCACTACAAAAAGGTTACTTTAGTGACAAGCACTCTTATGTTTGTTGATTTTGTACTAAACACCTATTTTATTCTACCATTTATATACCATTGTATAAGTAGCTACGTCGAGACGAATATATCAGTCGAAATGTTTTATTTTACATTAATATTTAAAAAAATCGTATTACTTCACTAATCTTGGCTGGAATCGTATTAAGATTCGAATAAGGCCAGAGTGATTTCAACTGAAAATACATCGTGTAGCGATCATTTGAGAATAAGACGAGAAATGTCTTTTTTTAAATATTGTTGGATAAAGGAGAAACCATATTAATATAAAATTATTATAAAAATCATAAGCCTAGTGTGATACCTAATGTTTGCTTCATTTTGATACACGTGTGTTGTTTTTTATGGCCTCGATATTAATTTAAATACTTAATTTTACTGTGCAATAATCACAATAAATGCATTTTAACTAATTTCTACACACAATTAACGTTATTTATTTTTCTTTAGGAATAAGGTAGGTATATTTTGCCCCAAAAAGGTATGCACGTATACTAAATTTTTATTTTCCACTTTCAATAACGTTATTTCTCAAATAGTATCTACTCTAGAAACAGATATTAAAGATTCCACAGTCCACACATTTAAATCTCTCATAAAATATAAATTCAATAATTTGTTAGACGTCCTTCTGTGTATATTCGACCTATTTTAATATCTTTTTCTAAAGTAGAAAATTTCAAAATACCGTTTAAAATACAATAATCGACTATATATTTCATAATATTCATCAACTTCATTAAAATTGTGCAATTACGTGTAATTTTGAAAAGGTTGATTGTTTACTTTCTTTTTTTATTTTATATGATAATGTTATGACAACACACAAAATTGAATAAAATCGATTTGATCGATCCATTCGAATAGTAGCTCGATTTCAATTTTAATGTTACATAAAATAAAACTAGTTACTCGAGCTTAATAGACATATAAATTAGTAGTTTCTAATAACCGTTATTAATTTATTATTTCCAATATAACATTTTTAGGTGAAATAATGATTCATAATTTTTTTATAAAATGAGGTTTTACGGTATCACACTTGGCAGTTTAAACGTAATCTAAACGAAAGTTTTAGACCATGCCTTTAGACATCATTCGCACGGTGTTTTTAAGCGCCTGTCGTTTGTTGCAGAACCATATTCTGATTACCTCCCGTTCGTAGCCTAGTTGGTGTGCGAGACCGGTTATTTCAGTGCCTGGAAAGATTTAAAACAATATTACATTTTATTCGATTTAATAATAATGGAAATTTTTATTTGTGCTCCATCCACGCCGTGGTTGTAGACTAAATTGCGGTTTGAAAGAAAGTTTCATCGTGTAACCTATGGAACGCCGTTCCCTCTCTGAAGAACGTCCTCTCTAACGAAAGTTTGGAAACCCAGTGTGGGTTCCAATTCGTCCAATTTTCGAGACAAATAAGTGAGAGAACGCCGCGCTTTGTCTTCTTATCGAGAAAATAATAATATAATCTTTCCCCATGCAGGAATCGAACCCACAAGTCAAATGCTTCTTTTGAAGTATTTTTAATGGCCTATGTAAAATATTATTATATAATAACAAATCAAGACTCCCTGTCAGTGACTCTAGCCTTATATGAATAGGTATAAGTTACCTAATCTATAGTAACAATTTTCTTTTATATATCTTCTGTCTGTCTTTTAATTAATTTTTCGTTTCATTACAAGAAAATTATTCCTTAATATTTTTAGGGGGAGGAAATTGCGAATTTTTGTGAGGAAAAGGGTCATCCCCTTTATCGTAGTAGGTACCTACTAGATAATCAATATGAATGGCATAAATAAGTATATTTTAAGAAATTGCGATCATTTCTTATATCCGTAACATAAATATCTAAGAATAAATGTTCTGTAATAAGTAATATAGAATGTAATTGTAATTTTTTAGCTTATTCCGTTTTTAGCTAGTTTAAGACACTCCGTTTATCACCCTCCATTCAGTTTTCGCGACATTGTGGGTTAAAAAATCAAACATTGTGGGTTGATTGGCGTAATTTAACGCCGCTCTTTAATTCGTCTCCATAGCATAGAATTGCACACAAGAACTGAACCGTCAGCATAGTACTTTCATCAGATGGGATGGGATCTTTGCACCTATTATATTTGATTTAACGGTACATTTTTTAATCACTAAGTTAAGATGACAATCGGAAAGACAACTTATTTTAATTATAATATATATTTTATTATAATTATTATATTTCAATACATACCAGAAGGATGCGTATTTCTCTCAAAGTGCGCGTTAAGCAGTTCCAGGGCCTGAGGTGTGAACGATGTCCGCCGCTTACGCTTTTTACTCGGCTCCATGCCGATGAAATCCGTGAGATGGTTCTGTCCTGATGCATACCTAACAAACAAATTTAAACCTTAAAATCTTATTCATAATATCTAATTTAGGTAGTAGTGTCTGGGGATCCTTGGCCTATAAAACCTAAATGCTAAATCTAGATTGTTATTTCGTTCTTTCCCACCGTTAATTATCAAATGTTTAATATTATGTCGAACAACCACGCCACTAATTAATATTTTACTTATTTTTATTTCTTTGTCATATTCAATACAATTTCTAACTATGTATTACAAGATATTTAATTATTTCAACTGTAACTAAAGTAAACTTATATCGCTAAAGTTGTAGTTATTTATATAAACTTATTTGTAGGCAATTAGCTATGCGAATTTATACGAAAATTATTAATTATTTCTTTTAATTGTTTTTTAAACAATGGCTATAAGAGCGAACAACGTTACAAATGAACGCAGCCTGCATACAGAAATATATGTTTATCATTTTTATTCAATAATATATACATAAGTATTTAAAGTGTATATTATATAAATATTTCATATATATTCTTAAGCGAATCGAATATTAAATCAATTTACTATATGACTTCTTTAAGTTGTTTTTAATTTAATTTCTCCACAAATACATATTACACACATCGTGCATACGTGCATAGTGTATTGTCACTTTAAAATATAACAAGATATCGTAAAATTACAATCATGCAGTACTAAAGTGGAGCAGACTTCATATGTTTCAAGTTCATATTGAAAACCAAAATAAGCTGATGAACGTCAAATGAAATGAACCTTGCTCTGGTTTCATAATGCCAATGTCATTTGAATCCCCTTACATAAATGAATTTTTAGTGTTAAGAATACGTTTAGCATACACTTTAGTGTTGTCTGCATATGGGATGTTCTTCATATATGTAGAACCTATACGGACGATTGGTTTCATTACGTCGAATCGATTTATTGACAGTCGAATAATTATTCGATGAATGTGATTTATAACAAATAATCGATTATTCCCGATAAATATCCCGTAGTCGATATATGTATAAATATTGTGAAAATTATCAAATAAAGTTGTTATTAATATCTAAGCCGATGAAACAAAACTAAGAAGGCTATATGAACGCATGAATAGTGAGGATCTTATGGATGACTCTCCACAGTTTTTGACATATCATCGAAAAAACAAACAAAATTTGTTTTACATTTATATTGCCAGTCGAAATATAGAAAACATTTTTAGTGCTGCAACTTTAAAAAATATATTTTTTGATTGAGAGGATATGAACAACAGAAAAGAAAAAAAGCAACTATGCAAATAACTGAATGTATCGTTGGATGTACGGAATTGAATTCGAAAGAACTAATAAACGTCGTTTCAGGACAATTAAAAAGTTAACAGGGTGATTTGCCGGTTGTGATTAACGTAGACGAGGATATGTCTTTATAAATTCAAGGACCGTTAACGGAGGCGCTCGTTAAAAATTACCACCAAGAGGGTGATTGCAAATTCAACCATTTGCAATGTTAAAACCGTCCCGTTGCATCCAGATAATGCATTTTAATGATGCAGAATGTAAAATCGATAGATCCTAGTGGTCCTTCCAAGATATTAAGTGGTCTTCGGAGATTTAAGCGACACCTGGTTTCCTTATGAAATTTTAAATGTGATCGAGATATGTTTACGTCGTGTGAATCCATCTATTAAATTATAATGTTAGTTTCTTGAAAATGTTTCATATCAGAACAGAATATATTTATATATTGCAAATACAGTATTAATGTAATTATCACGTTCAATAATTGCAGTTTTAAATGTATGTATGTCATTCGTACAATCACTTCCCATGCGCTCGAATAAACAGGCAATATTGTAATTGAATTTTAAATAACGTGTTTCTAATTAATATTATAATTAATTATAAATTCTAAATTCCTGATATGCGTGAACATGAATTATGGAAAATATCAACTAGTAATAATTAGATTTTTATTAATTACGTTTAGTTGTAGTTATGTCGTGCTACATTATAAAAACAAGCATGATCTAAATAATATGCATATATGAAATTAAAATAAAGGTGTAAGCATAAAATGTGCTACAGGCGATCAGGGCCGAAGTTAGAGATGATTTTGAAGGGTTGAAAAGTTGAATAACACTTTCACAAATTCTCCTCCCCAACAACGGCCATGACGACGAAACATAAATATAAGAAAAAGCAGCAAAACCTAACCAAAAGCTCAGTTAGTCCAGATTTGAGAAATATATTCGACGTTGCTAAGCGTTAAGGCCAAATGTGGTACACGGACACGATCGCAACACGCAACACGCACAAGTCACTCAAGTCTCAAACAATAGTTACCTCTCTTCGGCTTCCTTCATCCACCGTTCAAGCACCGGTTTGATTTTCTGCGCACTTTTTGGAGTTATATCCAATTTCTCAAATCTGTATCGAACATAAATTTTAATGTTAGAAAACTTGCACGTTCCGATAGTAGCGGTGAAGCGGTTACGCGAGCTCATCCCGATCCCAAATAACAGGCGTAGTACATACAGGACATTGACATTGCGTTAACGTTTTAACGTACAAGAAAAAAAAACAATAGGCAATTTAGGCCGGAGGTAATCAGTTTGATTAATACCGTACGTGGTAACAATAAAATGAATTCAATTAGAAGCGAGAGGTAACGTATGCCAATGCCCTGGCTTAGAATTGCGCAAAATGAATTAAAAAATAATATTAATAAAAATAAACCAAAGTAATGAAATAATACATCATGCTAGATAAGATGGAGAATTTGAAATTACTAGTGACGTTACATACATTACAAAATAAATAACAAATTTGATAATTCTCACAACTATTGTTTATGTCGAACGGACGCCAGTACAATCATTAGTAGCGCTCGTTTTAAAAATCAAAATGCGTTTTACAGTAATTACTCGTATGTAAATAGGGTGTACGTGTGAAAAGGAAAGGTAAGAACGCCAAAAACCGGTAATTAGAAATAAATGTATGCGGCTTACATTCACGAGGTATCCACGGATCGCCGATCGAGATACCATTATATCGAGCAGCGTTGAAACTATGATTTAAAGACAATCTACCTACTGCCGTTGAGTGAGTCGAAGCGTGTGCTGATGCATATAAGAGGCAGCATCCTCGAAGATCGACTACTTAAGAAAATTAAAGTTAGTTCAAATATGAAAAGTTCTATAGTAGACGAGATATTCGAGAATGCTGAATGTAGGGATAAAGAAAACAAAACACATACATGTTTTGTTGTTGTGAAGACAGCTGAGCTGCTAGCATCTGCGAAGCCAGGGCACTGGGGACGGTAATAAATTATATGTTAGAGTATTCATTGAGAACTCCTCGGTAAACCAAGGAGCATCATCAGTTATTTAAACTAGAGCCGCACGCATGGTTTGTAATATCTATAGTAAATAATAACCTAAAAGCAGTCAATTAAGAAATAATATTAAACGCCTAAATAAGATAATTCAAAGGAAATAACTAAATCTGGATGGTAGATGCTTTGACGCAGTCTCTCTGATATACAATTGTAATAACTTAGGACATGCTTAATTCAATGTTTGTGGACAATGATCATGAACGTTGACCATACAAATATGAAAAGTTATTCGGTACAACGGTATTTTAAGACGCGATAACATATTTTTTTTACTGTACCTATAAATAAACATTAAGATTTAGATTTCTTTTACTGTTTTTGTTGAGTTATAAAAAACATCTAAATAATTTTATTTATATTATATAACTTAATTATTTGTATAAAAGATAATATATTAATTTAATTCCCGCTTGAAGTGTAGCCAAATTCTTTTGTTGATGCCAAGCCGAGTAGCACAACACTCATAAAGTACGTCAATAATGTTATAATAAACAGCTGTTTAAATAATAAATTCTTTTGTGATCGCGGCCGACTCGCCTA
This sequence comes from Heliconius besckei, assembly GCA_018249835.1. Taxonomy (NCBI): domain Eukaryota; kingdom Metazoa; phylum Arthropoda; class Insecta; order Lepidoptera; family Nymphalidae; genus Heliconius; species Heliconius besckei. The sequence continues at coordinate 8,688 of DWNA01003086.1, forward strand.
AGTGATGCACAAGGTGTATTCAGGAATAATAAATTTTAATTATAATGCAAATTAATTGAGTCCAGCATAATCAAAGGGGTAACAGTCGTAGCGCCGTCACAATAGCAAATTGGGGCGAAAGAAAAATTAATGAAAAATGAAATCACGACGGGACAAAGACAGGGGAATTCTACTCTTTTAATTACACGAAAAAAGTAATTACGGCAAGATAATTAATTAACTGGAACAGAAGTAACGATTAATGATTTTATTATACAGCCGAGGTCGGTGGGGGTCAACTCGAAATTTCCTTCGACTTGTCTACTGCCTTCATCGGCCTGATCGTCGGTAAGGTTTTTCAATCATTTACTTTCAATTAAACGTTATTAGTGAACCGAATCCCGTGTAATGAAAACAAGACTGCCTTAAATACTTGATTTATTGGTCTACATTTGGAATTACATATAAATATATCATTTATTGAAGCCTTTTTAAACTTTTTTGCATAATTAATAAAAATAACTTTCATTTTGTAATATATTAGTTAAGAAACAAAGAATAAGAAACAGTTAATTTTTAGAATTCACAAATTAAAAATAAATTAAATTGTCCAGATGATAAATACGTATCGTGAAAACACCAATAAAAGCTACAAAATGCTTGAACACTGAAAATTAAAATTAAAATAAACGTAAAACATTTAATGTTATGATAATTTAGAATAACGAACATGACATTTGACAGGAACATGAAATATTTAAACTATACAGATAACATATATTATTACAAATAACAAATGAGGTTATGTTAATCATTAGTTTATCTTCGGGGTACATATTTTAAAAAAGAACACGTCTTAAAAATCGTAGCAGAGCGAACGGAAGCCGTCCAAATTGTAATTAATTAAACGAATTGTAGGCAACGAAAGAAGTCATGCTGTTTTACAAATCACTTCAATTAACGATATTAAAAATGTTATTGTGATATTTAGAGCTGCGTGTTAAAATACCTTGAGGGTTCGACAGAAGCGACGATACATAATTTTTATGTATACGAGTATGTTTAAACCAAGCGTGCGACTCTATTACACAAAAATTGATAGAATGTATGGAAATGATTAATTTCACTCTTTGAACAGAAATATTTTAATCAACATCGAAAAGGATGTTTTTGTACCAAAAAAAAATCCTTTCCTTTCATAGTGTGTTTCAAAGTGAATACTAAAAAAATGATAAATAAATTTTAAAATATGTGTATAGCATAAAAATCTCACCTGCATATAGCGCTTTGACTGTACGCGGGACCTTCCGTGACCGACAACGCTTGGCCGACTTGGGTTTGGGTGAGGCCTAGGCCTAGTCGTCGGAGTTTGAAGGCCTTGGCGAACTCCTTGATGTCCTCTAAGTTGATACCGTCCACCACGTTGCCAGACGACTGGCTGATTGTTGGTTGATCTGGTGGTATTTCAAAATGTAAGTACAATTTAGGCATTTACCTAGCTAATTTAGGTTCTTTGTATTTTTGTTTAAAACTGATAAAAAATATGCATTTTTGTTTTCTCTTCGACTATCCCAAATAAAAATGAGATATAAAAGATAAAAAAAACTTGAAAGATTTTTATTTTTTAAAATGATAAATTATTTAATTTTTACTTAGTAATTTTACAGACACGTACAGATTTTTTCTTAAAAGCTAAATTAATGAATATAACTTGTCACATTAGAAATAATTACCTTAGATTTATCAATTGATTTCAACAAAAAAACTAATTTTATTATATGATTTCATTTTATATGAGTAATAAGGAAATATATTTAGTAAATTCATACTGACATTATCTTAATTTTAGATAGTAAAAACTATAATTATTAGAATGCTTATTTCTAAGTAATATTAACATAC
>DWNA01003087.1:0-10568 GCA_018249835.1 Heliconius besckei
TTTTGTTCAGTTCTTTCATCATTATATAAATAATTTATTTTTCCAATGCACATAGAGGCCTTAAATAGCTTAACACAATATCGACGCGTTTCGATAATGCTGATAAGTTATCACTTTTATATCAAACAAGTATTCGTAGTATTATAAATGTTGTCAGTTTTGTTTGCTTGTTTCACTATTTCTGTGCACTATAATTATTGCAGTACGACTGTTAGCGCGACGGTTGTGGGATCGATTCCTACTCGGCTTAATAAAATATCTAATATTATCATTTGCTCGCTTTGGTAATAAGGCATAGCGCAGCGTTGAGTTCCGCCACTCAACACACAATGCCTCAAGGATTCTTTGAAAAGGAGGGAGCGGATTTGTCCTAATATGAATGGCACTTCTTAACTCTAGGTTCTCCCGGCCTACCCTGATAAAGAAAAAGCTTTTGTATTAAATATGTTAAAAATTAAAGATGCTATTGCAGCTCAAGCGAGATTGGTCTATTAATGTAAGTCTTAGATGAAGAAATAAATCATATGTTTTAAGTAGGCTAAAAAGTTGTTTAAGAAATTATTATCGAATAAATTTCTATGGTCACCGGGTGTAATAATTCAGTACAATGGTATATAGATTCTATACAAATTATATGTAACTTTATACCTGTATACGTACGTACTTACATTATGAGTATATGTATATCCTATGAAAATTCGTCGTCTCTAGTATTAGTAATTCATTATGATGTGTAGATAAGAAAATATCCAATCATGCATATCACGCAAAAAATAGACATTTTGTCACAATAAAATATTTAAATGTCTTATTTTAAGATTTTACTTCTTTAGTTAAAAGTACAACTTTCGGTTGCACTAGTTGAGCACAAATTACGTACTTTGCCAATGTCAAATATGGAAAATATACAAAGGAAATTTGCGTTTTCCCTACAAACAAGCTTATCATAGCGTTAGAAAAATAAAAAAGTAAGATGATTACATATGAAGATATTTCATTAATGCAGCTATATGTATATTGTATGCTATTTATTTGCTATAAAATTAGTTAAACTAACTCGTTTGCAGCAAAATAAAAGAGTGATAATCATCTTTATAAATTTTGCGTTGCTAAGCGTACATTTTCCAAATTTTTATATTTAAACAAATCAGTGTATTTTCAATGTTTAAGCAGTCAGTTTAAAGTTGTGTTATTTGAGAATACTTAACGTAAAGTTTAAGAAATCCTTCGAGAATCTATCTAAGGAATCTGTAGAAATCGGTATTATAAATTTTAATAAGGGATTATTCGAACATTTAATATGTTATTTCATTTTATTTTAAGAGAACAATAGATAAGGAGATGTCTGCCAACACTCACTAAAATAAATTCCAGAACTTTTTTCTAAGGCAAGCTTTTTTCTAATACGGTGACGGTATTTAAGGTCTTATGAATTAACAACATGGGCTACGCGAGCTAAAATGTGACTTTAGTCTCTATTTTCAATAGAGCTAGGCACATAAAAAAATGTATCACAATAAAAGTTCTATTATAAACATCTCCATTACTCTGAAATGTTTTGTTATGGAGCCATATACTTCTCTTTTGTATTAATGTTAGATCCAATGAAAATGAGCTTCACGTTGTTTGATTATGCAGGTGCTAGGTACGTCAACAGAATATGTTAATCAGGCTGAATAATTTTTATATACACACAAAATCTCATCTAAATCGGTTTAGCAGTTTAAAAAAATATATAAACATTTATATGATATTAAAAACATTTATGTGACAGTGTCATGTGTTAATTATCATTTTTGATACTGATAATGGCCACACCTTACAAATTATAACCGTGTTAACTATAAGAGCTGGGTATGAAATAAACTAACATTATAACATTTTATATATATCACTAGCGACCCTCTTGCGGCTTCGCCCGCTTTTACTACTGGATTACTCATATAATGTATGTTTGCAAAGAAAGCACTTAAGATAATGTGAAAATTAATTAAACCCGCAACCCGCATTTTCGTAGTTTCAATAGTGTCAATTGTTTTACACAGCAAGGACTTTTTAGTAGGTACTGTAATTTTAAATCTGTGCTACTAATCTTTTCAAGTACTTATTAAAATATATTGAAATGACTATTTTTAGATAGTTAAATGACTATTTTTAGATAGTTAAATGACTATTTTTAAACGGAAGAAATTATAAACATAAACCTACCTACTAATAACTACTACAAAAAATATGAAACCAAATATATCGCGCTGAAATAATACATTCAACTCCAATTATCCAATACGTGCAAACGCATCTAAATCTTCGTTGCTATAGAGGTAGACGGGTTTTTTTTTCGAGCTTGTGGTTAAAGCTAAAGAGGGTATTCTGTCCCTGGTGAAAAGCAAGCACTACGTAGCTGCGGTGAGGAAAATAAAATAGAATGCATCGGCCGGGAATCGAACCCGGGCCGCCCGCGTGGCAGGCAAGCATTCTACCACTGAACCACCGATGCGTGTAAGGCAGGCGCGAGCCGTTTCGCAGCAAGGATTTTTTGATATTGTAACAACTTCTAAAGTACTTATTAAAATGAAAAACAGTAAAAGACAGTTTTGATCTACATTAAATGGCCCACGTAACTAATATACTTATTTATGAGACATAAAAGATCTGAAATTTGATAAATTTTATAATAAGGTACATATAGTAACATATGTAACGTATTATGGTCTAACCACCGAGGACCCAAAAGACCGTGCAAATTGGAGTAGGTTGAGTAGGAAGGCAGACCCTGGTAATAGCCGGGATTAATGCCAGGAAGAAGAAGAAGAACATATGTAACGTACGTATTTTGATCCCTAAATCACTAATATCACAACGAAAATTGACGCAATGGCAGTTTTAAATATAAACCGACAAATTAACTCTCATAATCACACATTACCCGAATGAAATGAAAAGAAAATGTGCATTCATTATTAAATGCATATTTATCATAATATTTTATAAAATTTCAATACTCTTATTAAAAATGCCTTAATATAAATGATAATTTAACCTGGTTGGTTTATTCAAGCCATGAAGCATAAGCAATTAGGCATAGATAAGGGCTCCGTACTTTATCAGGAATGATAAGCCGTGGGTACTCATCGTTTTGAAATTTATTAACGTTAAAATAAGAATGATTTCATCGCTCAGTTAACAAAAGGATCAATCTTTTTGGGTCACACTATAACCTACTTTAAAAATACATACATGTTTTTAGGTATAATAAACGCTATATTTACTATATATTTTCACTATATCTAATTGTATTTATTGAATTTCTAATAATAATTAATATTTTAGTAATTCTAAGATTTTCTTCTTGGAAATTTTCATAAATTTAGACGAAGATGATTATGAAAGTTATTTACGTACGGCCATTGCTATGAATTCTTTTATTTTGTAATTATTCTATATTTATTTTACTTACTTAATATCTGTTATGGTTATTTTTCACTTCCTTCCGCACTTTACCAAATTAAAAAATAGAGAAATAAGTACTGAACAGATTTATAATGCTAGCTAAGATGTAGTTTACTTTGTATTTTATATTGAATGAACATGCAAGTTGCAACATTATAAAATCTAAAGGTTCAATGTCTTATCAGGCATTCCCATAATCTATTTCTATAAATAAAATATTTGCAAATTTATTTAAGATTACAGACTATAAATACGAGATCGTTTGTGTGCTCAGTGACTTAATGACACTGAGTCACTTTTCTTAGTCACATCTGCGAGCACTTATGCGTGGTTCATACTTGAGTAATTTTAAGCGCTTTATTGCCTTTTATTAAGTAAATACGTATGTACATTCTACTTTTTCGTTATTTATTTATATGACTATAAGAAAATGTATTTTCTTTCCTAGATGTAATATGACCACAATATTTGCGGTATTAAAATGATATCTTTATCTCTTAAAGGTCAGCATGCATCATGTATTCTTAGGACAGAACATAACATTCTCTTGATCTTATGATCTTGTCGATCTTGTAGGACATAAGGTCAAAGGAATATGTAATGTAAATAATATATATTAAGTACCTACATTGAATCATTAATCATCTTTCACAATGAAGTCTGTTAGTTATGGCTTCTTAATTTAACAGAAATTTATTTTTTATTGATATCACTGAGTCACGCAAAATACGTGAATCGCACATATTAATTCATATTATTTATAGTTTTCTAAAACAAATGCTCTAGGAATGATCAGAAATGTGTTACCGCTTCGGATTATCTTAACATTTAGTTTTCTCAGCTCACCTCACTTAATATGTCAAAAAACACTCTTTGTTAACTTCACTTACCATATTCAGTGTTCGTTATAGAGGTAGTGCTGGGAGAGTTGAGTACTTGACGTTCGTTTTGTACATCACTCGATCCAAAGTCCACAGCTTGCAAATCAATTGGTGTATCGTTTATCAACGAGCCATCTATAAACTGATATTTTCCACTTTTCACATCTAATGGCTCCGTATTTTCTATAAGTTCTATGTCTTTGGTACTGTTAGCATCTATGACGTCATCTGGTACTAATTCCACATCACCACTGACAACACTATCCGAATTTACTAAAGTCTCATTGTCTAATGCATTTGCACTTAAAGCTAATATTAAAATACCAACAACTATATTTATATTAACACCCATTGTTCTTACACTTTCACGGTTTCAATCACATTATTTTTTATATTTGTTATCTTATTGATAAGAAAAACTGCGACAGGTGCTTTCCTATTGTGGCCAGGAACTGGAGTGTTAATTGTGTGCTCGATAGCTGGCCGTTATCACGAGTAAATATGATAAGATAGCAAATAGGAACGTTGGGTGTGCCAAATTCTTTATAATAATCCTCAGCCCTCATAAAGGGCCCCCGTAATGGGTTCCATGTTTCATTATTTCATTTATTAAATCTAAAACTTTTTAATTTGTATATTGTTGCTTATTTATTAACCAAGTGACTAATATGATGTACCTACTGATAATAGGTACCGTTCTTCAGAAAATTAAAATAAAAATGAAAATGAATACCTATATACAACTTTAATTACGTTTTGCTGCACTATCACTACGCGTCAAAGACATATAACTGAGCGGTCAACGAAACGGACATAACATACATATATTATATGTAATAAATTATCTTTATATATAATAACCTCATACATTTTCTAATGCCATTAAGGGTCAACTTTGTCTCTTTGTATCGATTATTAACTATGTTTTTCATTTTTAGTATTCATCGAGTAAATAACTTGTGAAACCAATCTAATACCATAATAAAAGAGTAAAAAAGATAAAAGATTGCTCATACGTACATATTAGTCATTTTGATATTCATTTCTACATTTACTAAAAAAGACGTTTTCTATCTTATAATAAGTGTACAGATCCCATAGTATACCCACATACTGTATTGATGTTAATATAATTACAGTTTATATTTACGCTAACTATGAGTACTGTTGACAAAGTCATTTAAATATTAAAACAAATTTCCATTAATCGACAGGCTTTCTAATTATGAAACAAATATTTATATATAATAATTTTAGTTAGTTACGTGGAAGTACGCAAGAGGATAAAATTTACCTAATATTTGTAATATCTTTTTAGTTGTAACGTGATATTAAAAACCTCAATTGCCTGACGTGACAATCTAAGACGTACTTCTTGCAGACCGTTCTTCATGGCGTGGCAAGTGTCACAGCAGGGAGGAGGCTCTACCCCGACAGGTTAGATCAATGTTGGAAAAATATCTTTATATTTACTGCTGTAGTAAGTTTTTAGTTCCCAAAATAATAAAACGTGTATTTCAACTGATGAAAATTATTTCAACTTGGTAAACTAATATAATATAGTTGTTAAGCTTGGTAGCCTCTATCTAATGGTATTGAGCAACACTCGGTCCACGTTGCTCTATTATTCCATTTATTCCTTCTATTTTAAAGACTTAGAACCTTAGTATTGTTTTCATTAAATATTAAAAACTAAATGACAATTCCAATACACTTTATCATACCCACTATTATTGATAAAACAACTTATCATAGATAATGTGCCTTGATAGATTAACTTTGTTCCATGTATGGTTACTCAAATGGATTATTTCACAAGAATTTGTTATACAAAGAAATTTAAAATTTATTTCCATTATATTAGAGTGTAAATTAATATTTAAATTGTTTTCAAAAATATAATAAAGTTTTTGTCTCATGAGTAACGATTTGTGTGGCGTTTGTTTTTATAAGAAGTTACTTCCTGCTAGGTAGTTCTTAATATTATTATTATTTTTAACTCTCCAGCTTTATAATATTGCTACCTATAGTAGTATAGATGTATATTTTTTTAACACCATTTCGTACGCATTTGATCCGTTCTCAATTGGTGCACTCGAAATGCCATGACCAAAAGAAGTTAACGGATATACGTATGTTTTATTATGTAATATTTTTCACGCTTCCGCTTGGGACTTAGAAGATTGTGCTGTGCTTTTTTTTCGATGAATCCCTCAGTACCATGGATTTGTATGCACCTTTGCACATGGATGGTTTGTGTAAAATTATTGTCGCTGAGATAGAAAAAGGGCCTTACTGTACTGAAGCAATTTCGTGAGTTAATGTCCTTGTTAAATTTCGGCATCCAATAAGGAAGAGAGAGAGAGATTTACTCCATCGTTTCACTTTTTGTCTGATTTACTAAAATTAGTCGCCTGAAAAATGTTAAAGGCAATAATTTATTTTATACAAAAGAGTGAAGCCATCAGGCGCTACAATAGAGTTTGTTTAACTTAGAAAAGTATTAAAAAAAATTTGAAAATTATTACAATTGTACTTACGTGAGCATTTCTCTTTTTTTTCCTAGAGTTTCAAAAATTTGTCCAACATAAAAATACTAACAAATTATTATTTATTATATATATTATATTATATTTTATTTTCATTGTATCTTGCATTCAGCACTGAAAATTGGTTATGAACCTTCATCACTACGGCATAAGACGACTTACAATTAATCTTCTGATCCTCTTATTTAGCTAACATAGTTTAGAGGGTTAACGTAAATGGCAAGCAATCTCCTGGGTTCTTAATCAGCATCGGGGTCTCACGGGGGTCTATTCTTTGACCTTTCATATTTTTAATATATAAACGATTTACCATGTCTGTTGGAAAGGACTATTTGCTAATGATACGTCCTTGATATTTAAAATGAAAATACGAGAAACCGTATATGACGACGTAAACAATGCTCTCTCGAAAATAGTACTTTGGTTAAGTGTTAATAACTTACTATTGAATAGAATATTTAACAATATTACTATAAAATTGTTAAACCCTATGTACTCTTGAATGGGCAAGCCGTGGATATATTGCATTTTACTTTAAGGTAATGCAGCCGGTATTGAATCAACATTTGTCAGGCAGAAGCGAGCTATTCGCGTAATCTATAACTTAGTTCCTAAAGATTCCCTAAAGGCAAAAACTAAAGAAATTAATATAATATTAACAGTTGCATCTCATATGCCATTCTTATTCTTATATAGTCATTCACTGTGATGACGCTACATAAAGTAAAATTTTCCTACCTATTATTAGAGTTTATAGTACCTACTCATCATTAGTCAGAAAAAAGTGAAATAAACTAAAACCACTTCTTTTTTTAATGGATGAAAATGTCTTCTTTCTATAGTTTTTCTATCATACAACAAAAACATAGAATATAACCATAGAAAATCTCTTATCAAATATACTTTAATTAGTTTTATTTACAAGACATACCCACTTGAGACGTATCTAATCGTCAAACAATGGACACTGTGGAGTGCAAAACGTGCGCACTGCACTAAATAAAACCAATATACCTTTGCGAATAACTGGTATATCTTAACTATTTAATTATTACTGTACATTGAACGAGAAATCAATATTTTATATTTAACTCTACCTACAAAATACGCAATGGAATTCGATATTGCAAAATGGACGCAATGTTATTTAAAATTGTTTTCTACAATAGTAATAGCAAAGTTAGGACTCGTTCGTAAACTGAACGATGAACGTTTACTTTATAAGACAAGTTTGAATGGGTAAAAAGTAGTTTTTCTAAATATATCTTTATTAATATTTAAAAACTGGATTGAATCTATAAATAATTATATATAGGCTAGTGAGTTAATTGTTACTGAGCACCTTAATACAAAACCATCACTGAAGTTGTATAATGCCCACGTTGTACTCTATTGACTAATAGAGAAGCTTTTTAAAAGCTTTCAGCATAAATACGGTCATTTTGTTTGTTAAAATATCGTTCAATTGTAAAAATTATTCTCATCCGTAAACATTTTTTTTCTGTGGCCTCCCTTTGCGTACCGCTTAAATAATTGTTTTGATTTTTACTACATTATTCTTTTTGAAATTGTCAGTTAAGAAATAACAAGTGCGTCTTTTAAAGGTCCTAAGTCAACTTATACAATATGCGACATGGTCGTAGGTGCTATCTTCATCTTCCGGTATAAAATCTTTGCTGTCGAACAGAATTTCTTTGATTTTTTACCTTACTCCTTACCTTTTGGTTTGATCACTTTTATCACCTAAGTCCATTTCAATATCACAAAATATTTTACAATGTATTGGCGCGAAAATAGGAAAACACATTGGAGAATCCGGATAAAAATGACAGATTCCAAATTCAAAATTAACATTTAGTTTATTTTTAATTGTAACATAATTTATGGCCAGGCCAGGCTAGATATATCACAAGCTATCAAGTGGAGAAGCAGGCTTAGCGCTCAAATGTTCTGCATTCGTGTGCACCATTGACTTGCATCCATATAAATACCCACATGCAGGACCTAAGGCAAGTCTGTTTCTATTGTCCGTCGACTGCATCGCATCTGTATTTGTTATACGTTAGTTTACTTGTTTTTGCTTAAACAAGATGCCTTGCGGAGGTTGTGGCGATAGTGAGTATTTACGTTATTATTCATGCAAATTTATTATTATTTTTTTTATATATATAGTAACTTTATTATCTTTTCCTAATTTATATATAATGTAGTTAGCTTAATATATTTTATTACTAAGAAACATTAAGAAAAAGTATTAAATTTAAAGTTTAGAGTAAAGAACGAATGCGTAAGTGCGGAGATCACGTTGCTAGTTAGTTTATTTCAATCTCTTAATTTTATATACTTATAATCTGAATATTTGCTATTTAGTTTAGTTTAAATCTAATTTATATTATAGGTAGCCTATTTATTTAAAAATGATTTATTATTATTTGTATCGCACTAATTATATACAATTTTCCTTATAAAATGTCATGTAAAATTGCATTATTTCTATCTACATAATTGTACATTATAACGACGAAAACATAAAGATGAAAATAAAATAATTTCGAAAAGGACTCTTTAGAAATGGAAAACAATATATAGGATTGCAAACGTTTATAAATGACTTAGGTTAAATTTACATTAAAATGCTAATATGACGCGCAATTAGGACCATTAGAATATAATATCGTAATACCAGTAATAATGTAATAAGTATCTAATAATTATTTCTTATAACCACGTACGTAAAAAATATTTCATATAACGGATGGTTACAGTGACAGAATTATCTAATGTGCAACATACCTATATATATTTTTTAATTTGGCCAATAGAAACTTTGAAATCCATTTTTACAATTATATCATAAATATCTTCTAAACCAGTTTTAATAAAAATTACAATAAAATAAAAATTATGCGTATTACTGGAGAGGAAAAATAATAGCATTAAACTAAATGTCATTCACAGACTGCATTAGCAATGGCATTTTGTCCTCGAGTTTTATTCCTAAGTCCTTCAACCGATCATTTAGTTGATTACTGAAGGAGATTCCAGTCGGACCGGTCCCTCCATTTTAATATCCCATATAATTGAATGATCTGTTCGACTTTCAAAACGTTTACAACTGTAGCTTGTTTTAAATATAAATTACATAAGCATGTAATTTGAGGCCAATATGGTCCAACTGCAAATATAGTGGTTGTAAGGTCGACCTTCACTCGAGGATATGATTTTTTTTCGCGGCTCTTATAGGCAAAAGCGGTGTGGAGTTCTGCCACTCAATATGCAGTTCCTCGAAATTGACACTGTCTTCACACTAGGTTCTCTGATTATCTCTGCCTTCCAGAACGTAAAATTAAAAAAAAGTTATTGATACATATCGTGTCATATGAAAGTTTTAAAAATGTACAAGATAATTTTAAATTCAAATCGAACTGGAGGAAAATTTAAAAAAAACATTAATTCTTTCATCATTTCTGCCTAAACAGCGCTAAAATGCATTTTAAAAAAAATTTTTTTTATCACAAACGAATCTTTTAAATTATTATTGCTGTACGGTAGGTTAATAATATTAAAATTGAGTCATTAACTCGTAGTTTATTAATAGCTATTTTATTTTAAATAATAAATATTATTTCATATCTATACTAATATAATAAAGCGGAAGAGTTTGTTTGTTTGTTTGTTTGTTTGTTTG
>DWNA01003088.1:0-10567 GCA_018249835.1 Heliconius besckei
TTTGTAAGAGTGTTGAGTTGTGGGAATATGACACAGAATTTAAGTGTTACCTCGAAAACACAATGTCCTACGTGATAAAACAAAAGGAATGCGACTAATTAAGCGCTCACACGCGACAGAGACGGACTCTCAAATTTTCGGCAACGAAATGGAACGATGATTTAGATATATGCAATTCTGTAAAATGCTTTTTTTAAAATACAGTTTCTTTAACATTACATCTTAAAAAGTTTAGCTAATATAACGTGGTAAGTACTATATTCTATTAAGTAGGTAAAGTTTTGTGTTGAAAAACCAATTACGTGCGTGAAAATATAAACATGATATACATAAATGATTATGTGAGATATATTTTACATATACATTTACGTATATTATATATAGCCTTATCACTATTGTTTGATGATTATATTATTAGATGTGCATTTTGTCATGCAGATGACTACTGAACAACATATTGAAGTGACAAGAACGGCGAAATAAGCTTTCTGAATAGGTTACTCCTGGTTGCTGATGAAAATGATGAAATAATGAATAAAATTCTGTTTCCACCAGTTTCTGGTAGCCACCAGAAATAGCCTCCTAGATCCAGTGATAATGGGTCTTGTGATTTTTTATGAAAATTTGTGGGATGGAAACAAGTACATGAACAGACCACAAACGATACGCCATTCAAAGGAAGAAATTTAAAGTGTTATTATTAGCACCCCACCAAATGATTAAAAATTTTATTGAACCCATTTTTCATTGCCACGTTCGAGTTCCTTGGTTGATCATTTGGGGGACATCATATTTCGCATATAAATGGGAGATGTTACTTAATGTACATGTACGTTTTTATATTCGCCGATTTCTCACAAAAGGTGAGTGACTTGTAAGTATAAAAATAATTCCTACATATCAAATATCAAAATTATGATTCTGAAAGTTAGATATTTTTTTCTACAATTGCCAAAAATCTCCAATTTAATTTTGCTTTTCCAAAATAAATTTCTGCGGTACTTTGCCACTTAGATTAAAATAGACAATGCGATTAGCAAAGGTTAGCTGGGATGTAATAAATGCAGTGGTTGTTGCATAAGTTGCGACAAACCTCTCGCCTTGTTGCATTTGCCACATGTAAATGTGCAATAAAAATATGTCAGTTTATTTTATATTTTTTTCATTTTTAATCTTTTAATATTCTAAATTGCGAAATTCTTTAAAAAGTTCTGTACTATAATGCACTCTTAACGCTCAAGGATATAAAAATAAAATAATATTACAAGAGTAGATCGCAAGGACAATGATAATATAATTTTATATTTTTTTTGTATTAGGTTAAGGCACATATGTCTTTCTTTCTCATTTTACGCAGTTTTATGTGGACCATTAAAGTTTATTAATTGTTAATTGTTGTTGCACAACTTGATACACAAATATTTATTAGCTCAAATATAAAAAAGTCTAACATTATTTAATATTATACTTTTTTGGTATTATTTTAAAAATCATGTGATTTTTTTTCACTTTTCGTTAAAGTTATTATTTACTTTTCACTTTTCATTAAAGTTATTATTTAATTAACAAAAAATTGTATTATATTTTCATTATGTTCATTAAACAACCTAAAAATACAAACTTTTCTTAATTATTAAGGTTTTAGGTAATAAAAAAATATAAAAGCTACTTACCATTTTCATCATGTTTCCAAATCAAGTACTAAGGATGTGCAAGATATCCTATGTGATGATTGCGGCGTATGCGCCGGATTGTACTTAGCCTCTAATATCTGTCCCTTTTATAGAGACGCAGGTTTGTCTAGCCATTGCATACAAGCAGGGGGAGTTTACATTGACTGCAAAAACACAGGGCCGTACTCAAAAAATATCAAATTTTATAGAATTGACCATACGAGTCTTATAGTTATAAGACAATTCACAATAAGAATTAATTGGCTTAACTAAGCTAGATCTAGTGTTTTTTATAACGATCACTTGTAATTTTCTATAATGTATTTTCCATAAATTAACGTAAATTGAATCAATCGAGAGATTACTAATAAAAAATACGAATTAATTATATCGCACCTTTAGAACTATAGTGATCTAATTTAAAAAAAACACTTTGATTTTGAGAAAGAAAAAAAGTATATAGATAAATCAATCAATAGTTAATTTAAAAAGTATTCACTACTGTATCTTCTGAAATGACTTTGTAAGTCTAATTTTTGTACAAAAATGTACACATCTTTATTTGACGTTTCCCAAAACTTGATATATATAAAAGGTCTCTATAATTCTAAAGGTGCATGATGTCTATATTTATTCAAAGAAAAGAGCTGTAGCTCACACCTTTGTTTACGTGATGATCTCATTGCCATGGAAATTTCGAAAAAATCTCTTTTGGTGCTCAACAATACTTATGAAAGAAACTAAATGCCAAATTTAGCTTTCTATTCCCAGCAGCTTCAGATGTCGTTATCTCCTAGACACTTAGACACAGCATCAGAAAATATTTTATGACAGTAAATGATAAGAGTATATTTAATTTTGTAAATAATGCAATTCTTATACGTATTTTAATAAATGAAATATTTATTTCATTCAGCAGATTGTATGTAATACGAAACACTATACCTAGTGTAGCATTTTTAAAAGTTATTGCGTAAATTTTACTTGACAAATCAGAATAATATTTACTCATGAGAAGAGAATGGCATTTTAAGACTTTATGAAACCCAATTTCAGTTTGAAAATTAAAAGGATTAACCGTTTTTTGTAATATTTTATTTAATAACTATCTATCCATTCCACGATATATAATTTTATATATTATAAGAATATTGATCATAATATTGTTAGAAATAATGACCATAGAGGTTGTATAAGGACGACTCTAATTACTGGCTGGCACTTTTATGGGCTGTCAACGGCGACCGAAAGAAAAGGATCGCTAACGTCACTCTGCCCGATGAATTCTTTAGAACGGGATATTGTTATTAGAGTGCTAGATAATTCCCTTTGGTTGTTTAATAATTATTTGAAGCCTTGTTTTAATTCATTACGTTTCCCACGTTATTTAATATTTCCAATAGTTTCTTACAATATAATGATATATATTTAATATAATAGTGAAAATTTAAAAATATAATAGAATTATTAAAATATATTTTGTATATAACAACAAAAAAACAACAATTCTTAGAATCCATGAGATAATTGATTAATAACTATCAAAATGCTCGTAAAGCTAAGTAGGTACACCCAAAGTAGTACACGCGTTTATGTCAAGTCCATTACTGTCCGCAATGAAGACGCTTCTGCAAGAATCAATTCGGATAATATTTGTATTTTGTATCTTTAACATGATTCTTTGATAAATTTACAAATCAATTTTAGACATTCTCTGCAAGAAAATACTTATTATTTGAAAATGTATTTTTTTTTCAATTCTCAAGCATTCTCTACATTCAACAGCAGATTATAGTGTTAGTGTCTTATTAATTAACCGTTGATATATAGAAGAAGTTTCATTATTATATTTCTTCTGTAATATAATAACTATATCCTAACATTATAAGAAGTATCTATAGTGAAAACACAAAATGGATCTCACAACGTTTGATTACCGAGGTTGAAAATATACGTGCCAGGTAAATATAATAAAATTATATAAAATGTCTGACATTAGGCCATATGCATATGTGTTCACAAGTGAAGTAATAAAACACTTAATACTTATAATAATATATTTAAATTCATCATATTTAATTTATTACCTAAAATATAACTAAGTTTACCTTATTTTTTTTTTTTGTTACACAGTAGACTGGGTAAAGGGAATCGAGTTTTAAAATAACCGTACCCACAACAATCGCGCTTACAGTAAGTTACTGTATCGCAGTGCTATGACGTCGGATGCATATTATTGAGTCAACATTTTTCTTTATAAATATATGTATATACCTATTAATTATTTATTATTCCTGCACTTAGTTTCATCATATTCAGGGATCATAAAATAGGAAAACGTGATGCCTGCTTCTCCAAACCTCCTTACCTTTGACTAAGGGAGTCATCGATGCTACGGGTGTTGTACGAAAAATCTTTGGGCACCTTGAAAACGTTGATAAGGCAAAATAGGCGCGTAGTAGGCAAACCTTACACTAAAGTCTCATATCAACATACGGGCTGCTAGCTAGCTAGGTAGTTTTGGATAAGTTTTAGTAAGTAGTTACCGGTTAATTTCCGATGAATTTTAACGCAGAATAAATATCATTCGCTGCAAGGCAATTTTATACTGCATACGGGTAATCTTTGTTGCTGCAGTGTTAATAAAGAATATACAGAATACTTTCAATAGCTATCTACTCTATTACTTTTACCTTTACCTTGCCCAGAGTGGATTTCAATTCTATTTTAAAAATCCTAGTCGTAAGTACAAGTGGTTCAACAGTACAACCACTAACAAGAGTACGCAGTGCCTGAAATCTTAAAAAATTGACAGAATTATTTATAACAACAACATTATTTTTATTACTTTATAATGTACAAAAGATAATAAATAAATAAATAAAATAAACAAATAGTTGTTAATGCATCGACGTGTTGTTTATGAGTCAAAAGTTTTGAAACTCTAATAAATAAATACACAATAGAGCTTATGGACTTAAACATTGTTATTTGATGTGCTTACATAAATTAATTTTTACATTTTGTTTTTAAGTTGAGTGCTTTTTAATATAAAATACACAAATGGACGTCTGCATCTTTTAAATATTTGAATTATAATAATGTGTGTATAATAATTCAATTTGGATTTACATATAATATTACGTGTATATTCTTTTAAGCGTCATCAAGATATCCATGGCCTAGTTGTGGTGTTTCTTATGTAATGGTGGTTAAAGAATCTTCATAATAAAGTCATATTTCATTGAATTACCTCTTGGTCTTTAGAAACCTATCAGAAGTTTAAAAACAAAGTGTATTATATTTTTAGTAAAGTTGTAAAAGTATTTTTTTTACTTAGAAATATATTATTCAGCTTCACGCTGTATCCGGGTAGGCCGAGGGAACGTTATGTTAAGACACTCTGCTCACTATTTTCCGCTGAATTCTGGAGGCATTGAGTGTTCAGTGACGAAACTCAAAGCCACTCTTTGACTCGACACCAGATCGAAGAAATGAAAATATTAAATATTTCATTTTTTCATTTCGTTGAGTGAGAATTGCACCCATGACATGTCGCAGGTACTTACACCTATGCCCCTGTTCGACGACTGCCCACTATAGAGAAGAGCTATATAAGAAGGAATCATTATTATTGTACAACTAGGGACACCTAAATAGAACTTGGAAGCTAATCGTTATCCTTGCCACTTAATATAATCTCACGAGTATTTATATTTTGTAAATGTAATTGCAATAACGAGAATTGTAATTTGTTTTACTTCATTTGATACTAATGTTTTGAGGCCGTCATGGCGCTGGGGCACTAAGGTGTGTGTTGTGAGTTCGATTCACACTCGACGAAACGAAATTATATTTATATTCATATTTTTATTTCTTCGATCTGGTATCGATCCCCAATTAAGGCAAAAGGTCGGCGTTGAGTTCCGCTAGTCAACGCGAAACAAAAACTCGACCGGAAGGTGGGAAACAGAGTGTCTTAACACTAGATTTCCCCTGTCTCCCCTGCTGTATGCGAAATACAGTGTGAAGCTGATTTAATTTGATTTAATTTTTTTTATTAAAAAAGTGCATTGGGGGGGGGGTTCTGGGTCAGGGTTTTAGGGTTCTAATTAAATTTCCTGATTTTTAATTATTATGATAGTTTGCTAGGTATACAAAAGGACGAGTTATAATGATGCAGATAAAAAAACAATGTTTTAAATCTAGAACTTACAGGTATTATCAACTCTATTTTTCTACAATATAAAAAAATTGTTCTTCATAAGGTAGTATTATTATTGTTACAACGAGCGAAAAAGCGAGCGTAGGGTGAGCAAAGCGAGCATAGAGCGAAGTCTCTTTGTAGGTAAAGCATAATTACAACTTTTAATAACGAGAGTCGGTTTAACTATTATACTACAATTATATTAAGGCCGACTAGCAAAGATTTTATCTAAATACTTTAACAGGCCGAAATTTAAACAATAAACCTATTATATGTATTGTTTTCGTGTAACAAAAGGTAATTGTACTAAAGCATCTATGCGAATTCCTTTGCACGGGTTAATCTCATTCGTTACTCCTATGTGATTATTTTAAATATTTTAATTAGATTTCAACTGACTACAATTATTATAACCACGACTATGTACTTAGATGACTGTAATATAGGTACATTAAATAATAATAAATAACTATATAGTTATCAATACACATCCTCACGCTTCTCTTTCACAACGTAAGGAAGGCGGAGACAATCTAAGTTCGTTCTCGTGAAAATAAAATAATCTGTTCATACGAGTATATATCTCAAATACGCAATAATCGATGAGCTGAATATATTTAAAAGCAGCTTGTTTATATAATTTTTAATATGTACTTGGATTTTTTTTTTACTGTAACGAATGCAATAATTATTCTTAATTTTAAAAAGATTTACATAAATATAAATGTTTTTAAAGTTATTGGTCAGGGTTAAGATAATTTCAAGGCCAGTCGTGGGGTAGATGCACAAGCGTATGACTGCAACGCGCTTATAGGTTGTAGGTTCGATTCCCACTAGGAGAGATGACATATTTAACATTTTTATTTCCTCACTCTAGTTTTGAAACAAGGCAAGCGCTGCATTGTGTTCCGCCAGTTTAGCCTCCAGATGTGTGTAAAGTGCAAAATGGTAAACGAAGTGTGAGTGTGAACATTAGGTTCCTTCTGCCTACCCTGCTATATGCGGGATACAGTGTGAAGCTAGAAAAAATAAAGACTTAATTTATAACAAATATAAAAATTGTTACTAACAATCAGCCACAAGGTGATTTGAATCGAAAAAATCTTTGCTATTCTAATATCGTATGTTAGTACGACTAGCTATAATATAATTCAGTCTTCACATCAATAAACACGACATAAAACCAAAGGGCATCAAGTATTTACAACAAAAAAGCACATCATAATTGTTGTTATAAACTTAATGAGAAGGATGCGCATTGCACACAATCCATTCTCCGCGTCAATCGATTAAAAAAACATAAATACGTAAGTGAGGAATTTGTATTTTACTATCAATTACATATAGACGGACGTTTTTGTTTCATTCTCACATGAGAAGACAGTAAATATTTATTTCGACATATTTACACATTGTTTTCCAGTACGCCTTAGGTTTTAACAGTTATTGGTTTTTTTTTAAATTAATCATAAAATTTTGATTTCATAGTATTTTTTTTAGAACGTTCAAAATTGGATTGCTAAATACCTATATAAAAATTTAATAACGATATAAATTTTAAAAATTACATCAAACGAAAATAAACAAAGTAAGACATTTAATTCGTGAAACAATTATTAATAATTGAAGTGAGAAGCGTCGACTTTTAAAAATCCATAAGGTTTAATATAATAATAGTTTAACAGAACTTATGAATCATCTAATTATTAATAATATGATTTACATTAAAGCACAATTTAAAAAAACTAGTTTTTATATAGTACGTCTTAATGCTATTAACATTGTGATGAATCCTCCAAAGGTATATGTAAGATATTTAACAAAACGCTGACATTTCGACAACCATCTAACGATTACTAAGAGCGGCATGACCGCGTGGCATTAACATTACCTACATTTAACGTTAGAAAACATATACAGCCTCTTTACGCATCCACACGTCCTTTTAGTTTGTAAATATTAAATATTCAATTTATTTTAAGCGCAAAAATAAACGATAAAATTATATTCGTACCAAAGAATATTGCACCTAGACTATACATATGTACATACTTGTATATTATATAGATTTAATTCTTGAATGTTGCGATAGTCAACAGGATAATTTGAAAATTATTAGCTTATTATCAAATTAGAATTTAAACAAAAATTCCACACTTGTTGTTTGCTTATATACCAAATTATTCTCATATATATATTTATGTAACTGTTAACACATTTTTATGTCTGGTTGTTAAGGTAAAAATATTATACTCTTATATATAAAAAGAATATAACATAACACAGTTATTTAAAATTAGATGAAGATGAATAAGAAAAAAACCCGGTTAAGTGCGAGTTGGACTCGCCTATCGAGGCTTCCGTACCAATTCGGTCGAATGTACGTCAACGAGAAATACAACTTGAAATATAGACGTATTTAAGTTTGTGGGCCTATGCACTCATTTTGTACGAAATGAACTACAAATAAAAGTTTGTAGTGTTTTTTTACTATTAAATATGTAAAAAGTTTCACTTTTCTGACTTTTTCCTTTATCTGTATTGTAAGTCCTCATTTCATTGTATTGTAAGTTCTAAATTCCACAGGGTACCTTATTATAAGGTTTTGCGACTTTCCTACAAAATGCAGCAAAATCCACGCATCAATGCTCGTATCTTTTGATTGTGAAGCTTGATTTTTTCTGTGCTTCAAAAGACCACAGACTTAAATATTTGATAAACATTTATGTATGATATCTCCACGCGATCTCCAGATAAATAAATGATCTTGATAGAATCCTAAAAAGGATATATTAACAATGTTCCATATTCAAAGTAATTATTAGGAATACAGACCAACATAAAGCATAATATAGAATTAATATTCATATATTTAAATTTGTCGATATCTCATTAATGTTTATTTCTATTCTATGTGAATGCTCTGTTTGATGTAAAGAAAATAAAACTATGTAGCAATCGTTGCAATATTTATTGAAAACGAAATATATCATATTGTAACATTGAAACTAAAAGTATGTATTTCATTTTTTTCTCTACACTTTATCGATTAAAATATACTTCGATTGGCCAACTAAATATCATTCAATCTAAGAAGCAATTAAATGCTAAATGGTTATTAAATCTTAACAAGATGTTAAGATAATCAAAATATTTATTATAATTATCTTCCGAAATTTAGAACCACAATATTTAAAAGTCTCCAATAATTTTGTAAAATATATTAAATATTTATATATACACGTATTCATAGGATAGCACATGTTATTTAAATTAAATATGACTAATATAAAAAAATGGAACATTTATAGCTATCTCGAACCCATTTAGAGTTGATATAACCCGGATACCTAGAGAATGTCATACAAGAGCTATATATAATGTTGAATAAATAAAATATATCACTGTTCTGACGTTGCTGACATTATTTTTATTTTTACTCGATGAAAAAATTAAGATTTATTATTTTAATGAAATAAGAAAACCAATAACCTTATTAATTTCATATTTATGACATTTTAAAAATATATTAGTACTAAAGAAATAGGCCTTAAAAATACAGCGGGAATCCGCTGGATTCAAAGGACAGGACCGGACGGAGTGGCGAGAATTAGGGGAGGCCTATACCCAGCAGTGGACGTTGAAAGGCTGATGGATGGATAGATTCTGTTTAGAGGACATAAAATGGCCTAAACCTCCTTAACTAGTAATGTGATATCTCCCATGATTGATTATTTTATAATAATGACAATATAAATATTATTACTATTTAAAGTAAATACTGCAAAGTACTATAAAATTTATACATATAAAAATAAATTGTATGATATTGAAATTAATATGTTTTCTTTGACTCATATATTATTGTGCCTTATGAAAAAACATTACTTTAAAAAAATCTTGTTCTCTTGTCACATACAGATAGTCCGGTCTGTCTGTACATTTGGATTAAGCAGAAAAAGCATTCCGGCTTTCTTGGATAAATTTACCTTTAGTAGGTACCTTCATTAAAATTAAAATATATAAGTATATAATACAATGGAATAGCAATTGGAAATTGACTTACTAGACGATTACAACTTCGCTTCATTAACAAAACATCTCGATTTAGTTTGCACAAATTTCGCTTAAAAATAAAAATAGGATGAATATGATGAAATAATTTACAACTAGTGTTTGAGAGAAGTCGTAAATATTCATTTTAATAGGTGAATAGCTTTGACTTTGTATTAAGTATAATCATACTAAATGTATATGTCTGTGTGTGTTTGATTAAAATATAAAGTACCTATGTCTGTTAAATAATGTTAAGATGATAATTTATTATTAAAATCTAGTATATTTCAATTCCAAAATAATTAAACAAAAGTCCAATTTTATAATTAGCATTGTTTTAACTCAAATAGTATCTAAATGGAGTTAATATAATGTATTTAGACATTGTATTAGTTTTTCGCATTTTCACAACACAATTTACTTTTAATCATTTTTTCTTGGGGAGGAAGGAACCTTTTTTTTTTTTTTTAACGCTGGGAAACGCAGTTTACGCAGACCGACAGTGTGGTACTGTGGGGCTCACCGGAGAATGAACCCGATACTACCCACTAAAACCCAGCGAGACCTACCCACCTAAGCAAGACGCCGCAGGATCGCTCACGCATTCCACTACGGCGACTCGGTGGAAAGC